>JASDAP010000061.1:185000-234785 GCA_031216635.1 Dissostichus eleginoides | reverse complement strand
GGAAGTTTCAGGCCGATGGGACGACGTACATAGGAGTTACAGCAGTATCACAAACATTGTGTTTGATGGCGAGTGATCTGTCGCCATGGAAACGGAATTGATGACACCCATAATACGCCTAGAGTGTTGAGGGCCGGACCAGTAGCCATCATCTGAAGTCTGGTGCCGTTTGGACGATTTTCCATTGAGTTAACACAACATCGTGTTTTTTGGCGAGGGATTGCGTTGCCATGGAAACGGCATACGATGAGACCCATAATTCATAGAGCTGTTGAGGCATGAACCGGTGATATAAAAGTGAAGATTGGGGGACGATGGGACCCTGTCCATTGGACTTACAGCGACACCGTGTTTTATGGCGAGGGATGCGTTGCCATGGTAACGCCACATTAAGTAACATCGGATTTACATAGAGCTGTTCAGGGCCGCAGTGTTAACCATCACGTGAAGTTTGGTGGCGTTCTGAGCATGTCAGTTTGAGTTATGACATCATGGTGTTCCATGGCGAGGGATGGCCTAGCATCGAGCGAACGCGAACCCCATAATACGCCTCGATGTGTTGAGGGCTGCATCGTTATCAAACCTGTGAAGTTTGGGGCCGTTTGGAGCATGTTAAATGGAGTTATGTGGAGTTAAATGAATCCACTGTTCAAATTGAAAGCTGCTTTATTCTGAAAAACCGGATGTTCACACACTCGATTTCCGGTTTTCGCGGTCAACTTCAGGTTAGCATTAGCATGTAGCCAGGGGTTAAATTGGGCGGGAGCTCCGGAGCAGGTTATGTTCCAGATAAGAGATCAACTCAGTGAAAGCACCGCCTGCTGACCAATCAGAGCCCAGTGTGCGGAGTGTAAAGCTATCAAGTCATATTACAGGATAAAAGAAATACAGTTTAAACTGCTGTAGGCTATGCAGGAAAAGAGGTCCGGCAAAAGATCACCGACTGTGTGAACATGAAACAAAATAGAATATCACTGCCCATCTTCAGAGCAATCTGAATATTAGGAGGGATTGTTAGAAATTAAAATCAATGTTTTATAGCATAATGTTGTCTAAAACATACCGTCAGTTTAAAAGCTGTTTTATTCTGAAAAACCCGGAAGTTCTCATAAAATGTCAATGCTAAGCTTTTATTCTGAAAATCTGTCATCTCCGGTTAGCATTCAGCATGTGGCTAATATTACGTTTGCTAGAAATGTGAATGTAAAGTGAAAATGACACAGAGTGTTGCACACCAAAATGTACTGATGTTAACACTACACCAGTCGAGATATTATAATTGCTGAATATTAAATGAAGGTACAGTTTATTTTAATATTTTTCGTTGACAGAAGTATATGACGACTTCCGGGACTACTGTAAATGATAACTGCCGTAAATGATAACTGCTGAAAAGTACTTCTGGCACTACTAAAGAGACTATTTACAGCCGTTATAATGCATTAAATAAAAAGTCATGAAAGAGATTATGAGGAGAAGAGGTGTGTGGAGTTATGCAATGAATGTACAACGTCTGAATCCTCTGTTATGCGCAATAACGGACATTGAAGACAACCCCCAGCAACGCGATTCAAACACTCATTTTCACCTTGCAGCTATGCTGCTTTTACTCTGGATTATGTGTTAAAATCATGGATGTTTAAAGTTTAACTTCTTCATATTTGTCTAACATACATGATAGTTTACTTCATTCATGAAGTATAATGCTGCGCTGTCAGTAGTACCCTTCTCCAGGTTTGTGATTGGTCAAATGTTGCTAACCCCGCCCCTTTCACGTAAAAGCGCTCAGAGAAACCCTGGGTTGATTTACCGATCAGGCTAACGTTGTATCTGCTCCGTCCACACTCACATGATACAGATACAACAGCGACTGTATTCGCCATGACACAGACAGTCTGTGTTTCGTTCATGTTTAACTTTTGTCCAGTTTCTGAACAGATATGAGGAGCTGTGAGCTCTGTGTGCTAACAGCTAACAGCTAACAGCTGATGTTTTCTCATTCAACGTCAGTGACGGCAGGCTGAGATCCTCATCGCTGATTGGCTACCGCGAGAACGCGTCTCACACGCACACACACACACGCATACACACACACACACACAACATTAGCATAGCAACCACATCGTTTTTTTACTGTAAATATTAACTATTTCTATTGGAAGGCAAACAAAAAATGTAACAGGAGAGCTCTGATTGATCGGTCATTTGAAAAAAAATTGATATTCATAAATGCATAACATTGCTATCCCAGCAAGCAGTTGATATTCAAATGTGAATATTATATATTTCGATTTTTTAAGTCATTCAACTATGAACAATTAAATATATTTCAAGGTATACAATATTTATTCATATAGTTAGTATTTGCTATCATTGCTTAGATGATGACAACATGGCTGACAGTTAAGATACACACAGACACACTATAGCTCAGTTATAATTTTATTAAAAAAACTATTGAACACTGACGTAACTATGATTGAATTGACTACAAATATGGCAATTGTAGTAAAGACTACAACAGCCATAATCCATTCTTTGTTTCAGGGATCTCTGCACCTGGCCCTTTCATGTGTCATATATTCATAACATGTCTGCATAGCAAGCAGTTCACATTCGAATGTAAATATTATATATTGTGATTGGAGGGGAGAAAACAAATATTTTACAGAAGGAGAACTGTGATTGGTCGCTAATTTTTATGAATTTCATATATGTATTGTAGTTCAACTATTGCTTGGTCTCTCTTGCATCTTGTCTGAGGTGAGTAACTGTTCTTCTTATAAATTCATTGTGAAGCTGGTTAACATTTTTGTTTCTAAAATAAGGGCACATTTATGTCATTTATTAACAAGCAGGTTAAATGCTTCAATAGCTTAAATAAAGTAATGTTTGAAGTCATTCAACTATGAACAATGAAATATATGTCAAGGTATACTTTATTTATTCAAGGTTGGAAGAAGTAATCTGATCCTTTACTTTAGAAGAAATACTCATTAGCAATTTTTTTGCAAAATATACTTCAAGTATCAAAAGTTAAAGTACTCTTTATACAAAATTCATATTTACACTGTAGGCCTGTTATATTATGGTAATTTAATTATCCATAATCCCATTCTCTATGTCAGGGGTCTCTGCACCCCTGTTCATCACATAATTTGGCATAGCAACCAGATGCTATATTAACTATTTCGATTGGAGGGGAAAAAGGGAGGAGAGCTGTGATTGGTCGCTCAGTTCTGGGAAATTTGATATGTCGCTACAGTGATTGCCGCCTTTTTTGTGCTTAAGATGGCTGACATGAAAAGGAGAGGTGATAACTTAAGATGGATGACAAAGAGACACACATACACACACAAAAAAAAACACACACACAACATTAGCATAGCAACCACATCGTTTTTTTACTGTAAATATTAACTATTTCTATTGGAAGGCAAACAAAAAATGTAACAGAAGGAGAGCTCTGATTGGTCGCTCATTTTTTAAAATTTGATATTCATAAATGCATAACATTGCTAACCCAGCAAGCAGTTGATATTCAAATGTAAATATTATATATTTCATTTTTTTAGTCATTCAACTATGAACAATTAAATATATGTCAAGGTATACTTTATTTATTCAAGGTTGGAAGAAGTAATCTGATCCTTTACTTTAGAAGAAATACTCATTAGCAATTTTTTTGCAAAATATACTTCAAGTATCAAAAGTTAAAGTACTCTTTATACAAAATTCATATTTACACTGTAGGCCTGTTATATTATGGTAATTTAATTATCCATAATCCCATTCTCTATGTCAGGGGTCTCTGCACCCCTGTTCATCACATAATTTGGCATAGCAACCAGATGCTATATTAACTATTTCGATTGGAGGGGAAAAAGGGAGGAGAGCTGTGATTGGTCGCTCAGTTCTGGGAAATTTGATATGTCGCTACAGCGATTGCCGCCTTTTTTGTACTTAAGATGGCTGACATGAAAAGGAGAGGTGATAATTTAAGATGGATGACAAAGAGACACACATACACAACAAAAAAACACACACACACAACATTAGCATAGCAACCACATCGTTTTTTTACTGTAAATATTAACTATTTCTATTGGAAGGCAAAAAAAAATGTAACAGAAGGAGAGCTCTGATTGGTCGCTCATTTTAAAAAATTTGATATTCATAAATGCATAACATTGCTAACCCAGCAAGCAGTTGATATTCAAATGTAAATATTATATTTCAATTTTTTAAGTCATTCAACTATGAACAATTACATATATTTCAAGGTAAACTATATTTATTCATATAGTTAGTATTTGCTATCATTGTTTAGATGATGACAACATGGATGACAGTTAAGACACACACAGACACACTATTGCTCAGTTATATTTTTAATCAAAAAGCTATTGAACACTGAAGTAACTATGATTGAATTGACTACAAATATGGCAATGCTGGTAAAGACTACAACAGCCATAATCCATTATTTGTTTCAGGGATCTCTGCACCTGGTCCTTTGATGTGTCATATATTCATAACATGTCTGCATAGCAAGCAGTTCACATTCAAATGTAAATATTATATATTCTGATTGGAGGGAAATGACAAAAATATTTTAAAGAAGGAGAGCTGTGGTTGGTGGCTCATTTTTTTAAATTCGATATATAGTTTGGTTAAACCAGAGCCTGTCCTCTCTTTCATCTTATCTTGTCTGGGGTGAGTGATCATTCCTCTTGTGAATTCATTGTGAAGCTGGTTAAAGCAGAATGTCTAAAATAAGGAGCTTATTTTTGTCATTTATGAACAAAGGAAAGCTGGTTAAATGATTCCATAGCTTAAATAAAGTAATTCTTGAAGTCATTCAACTATGAACAATTAAATATATTTGAAAGGTATACTATATTCAACGTTGGAAAAAGTTATCAGATCCTCTACTTTAGTACAAGTACTCATTAGCACAATTCTTAGCTAAATGTACTCCAAATATCAAAAGTAAAAGTACTGTTTATGGAGAATTCATATTTTCACACAATGATATTATGGTAATTGTATTATCCTGTTTTTATAAATGCAAGAGCATTTAAGCATTTACAACTTGGACCAAATGTTTAATCACCATGTGTGCATTAATATGGGAATGTGTGTGGAGCTAGGTCCACACTTGGCTATTTAAACAAGCATTGTGTTTGCAAGTTTAATTTAAATTTAAATTTCACAGAGTGACGACTATTGATTCATATATGATATATTCATTACTGGTGAATGTTGGTCAAAGACAGTGTTTGTAGTTATACCATGACAATATGTGGAACTTTCCAGTCTTTTCTTTGCAGGGTTTAATGCTGTGTTTTCCCCACAGATTGACAGCTTTGAGCAGTTCTCTACCGGTGAGTTGTGGTCCAAGACACTGTCAGTAGCATAAAGTATAATGAAAACAGATAGGCCCTTTATTAGTGTAACTCTAAGTGATTAGCAGCTTCTAATACAATTGCTAATTGTTTTGTTTATAACTTATTGTATGCTAAGCTATGCGATTGTATTGTACATTGTGTTAAGTAATTATATTTCCGTGTCTGTGATGCTGATTAGTTTCTTCTCTGTTCTAGTTAAACAACCTAACGGCTTGACCACCTACTCATCTACCTTCTTCACTACCTACTCTACCTTCACCACCTACTCATCTACCTTCTTCACCAGCTACCCATCTACCTTCACTACCTACTCATCTACCTTCTTCACCACCTACTCATCTACCTTTACCACCTACTCATCTACCTTCTTCACCACCTACTCATCTACCTTTACCACCTACTCATCTACCTTCTTCACCACCTACTCATCTACCTTCTTCACCACCTACTCATCTACCTTTACCACCTACACATCTACCTTCTTCACCACCTACTCATCTACCTTCTCCACCACCTACTCTACCTTCACCACCTACTCATCTACCTTCTTCACCAGCTACCCATCTACCTTCACCACCTACTCATCTACCTTTACCACCTACTCATCTACCTTCTTCACCACCTACTCATCTACCTTTACCACCTACTCATCTACCTTCTTCACCACCTACTCATCTACCTTTACCACCTACTCATCTACCTTCTTCACCACCTACTCATCTACCTTCTTCACCACCTGCTCATTTATCTTCACCGGCTACTCACCTTCAACACCCAGCTTTATCTCGTGAGCAGTTACAGTAAGTACATTTTTGTTGAACAGGATGCATCAACTATTAATGGAGTTGTACGCTTTTGTTGCAGTTGAAAGAAGTAATTGTGTAATTATTTGTACTATTTAAGGGGTCTGCTAATGTATTTATTAATTATAACAATGCCTACATACTTTCAGATGCCACGTGGTAAATCGTCCCGCCGTTCCCAGGCTGCAAAGCTACGCGTGGCCGGGAGACGTGTGGGACATCAGCAGCCTGGCAATGCCAGTTTCGCACGTAAGTAGTCGAGGATTTAGTCATTCAATTTTGTATATGTTTAAGGTGTCCATTTTGGTTGTATCATTGTAAAATGTGTTTGCATGTGCATTTTTTACAGGCAGGCTCGTGCACAGATACACCCCTCTGTGGGCAAGCGAGCTAGTTATGATGAGGAGAATTTACTGAAATACACTTCATTTCTTTGCATTCATTTTTAGATAACTGTCATGAAGCAGTGTTTGAAACATGGATTTGTTTTAAATATATACATTTTAAAATTCAATCACCGGTGTGACCCTTTATGCATTTGAGCCCTTTCCCTTCTAAAATCCTCTGCACGTGCCCGTTTACAGGTGTTATTGTAGGGAGGTGTGTTATTATTGCTTACATAATTTAAGAATTGTAAAGGTTCATTAAGTTTAATGTCGGTGTAATTTTCTCTGTTTTTAAATAGCCGCTGGCGGTACGGGTGACCGCCATAGAGTGCAGAAATGGCCAATTTCGTCCCTGACCGGACGACAACACAAATTGGTCATACCAGCCGGGTCTCCAGACAAGGAAGTATGAATTGTTTTCAGATTTTGTTAACAAAGTCTGGGTAATCATTAGTGATTTTCATTTGAAATAATGTCTTCTGTCGTTACAGTTTGTCCTCCTTGTTGGAGCTTCACATCTCCGTTCCATCGTCGATGGAATTGTGAAGATGCCAGAGGGAAGGTTTTCCTTTGGTGCCATGTCCACACCGGGGGCATGCGCAACCCAGCTGCGAACCGAGGCAGCCAATGCTGTGCTGCCTAGGACACCAGATGCAGTCTGTGTGTTGGCTCCGAGCAACAACTTGACATCCAGTAGGACCATCACTGAAGCAGGAGAGGATTTCGCAAAGCTCCTCGCGACTGCCTGCAGTCGCTGGCCTAACGTAAGCTTATTTTTTATTGTATTTATTATAGTTGTTCTAATATTACATTTTGTATTTTATTGATGTGGTTGTATGTTTATGTATTTCTGAAAAATTGACATTTGTATCAACAAATTGTGAAAAATAGCGTACCTTTGTAACTTTAATTAGGTTTTTGCCATGGACTTCCCCCCGCGCCTTACCGTTGACCCTGACTACCAAGACATGATGCGTCAGGAATTTCGTCGTGTTGCGGCACGTATGGGTATGTTTAACAAATATTTAGGTTCAAGTACCGTAAATCATTTTTATCATTTTCCTATTTTTCATTATTCTTTGTTTTAAAAGAGCAAAATATAATATCTGTGTGGATATGTTAGTAATTGATGTGGTTTTTTTTTTAGGCGTGAAGTACACACCGATTGCAGAGTACTTCCCTTTGAAAGAACTTGACCTGTGGAGCAGAGATGGCGTGAGTGACATGGCAAATGGAAACGTTTTCTCTGTATACTTGTTTGTAGCTGAAATTCCAAGTTCCGTTCTTGAAAAAACATATTGAATGTTATGTGCTATTTGTAAATGTATTTGTATTTGCCGGTTTTTGCAGGTGCACTTGAGTGACAGTGCGGGAATGCCAATCCTGGTCGGTTCTATCTGGAACGCTACCTATATGCAACTTGTTCCAGCCGAGCCGAAGCCATCTCCTGTTGTCCACAGAAGATCACCGCCTGCGAGGAGAGTCACTCCAAGGGTGATTGTCAAAGGAGAGGTTGCCAAATCACCGCAACTGGATCCTTCCAAGTGGACCGTTTTCGGCCAGGGCAGGAAGGTAATTGTGTGGTTGACATCTTTCAATAAGAGTGATATTCCCTGAGCAGTTTGCCTTGATAATGGTGGAAGAGTACCCATTTGATTAACACAAACTATGCTATTTATCTTTACAGAGGAGCCAACACGATGAACCTGAGCAGTCCAATGATGCACTTAAACAAGCAGGGACTGTTCAGCAGGAGGTAGGTCAACTTTGTATTGTGCTTTGAAATCATTGGGGTATGTTTATTGCAGTTTATATCTGCATTTCTTTTCCTTTTTCTAAAACAGTGTTTCTTCATTTTTATTTCACAGGAATTGGAGGAGAGTTATCTTCCACTGACACCTGTGTGGTTCAGCAGTGCAATGTTGGTTGAGATGGACAAGATTAGTCCATCCCATCTTCCTGGCCCTGATGAGTGCACACCACCGGTTCCAAAACGGCAAAAGGTAATTTGTTTGTTGCTTTGTATGTTGGTTGATGCCCTATTATAAAATGTATCCTTCCTGACAAACTTGAAATGTATTACAGTGAGGACAACTTATACTGTCCATAAGGAGTTATTAGTGGAGAATTAATCATTTTGTTTTCCTTACGTTAGAAAGCAAAGCAGAGGGCTCCTGCCTCCAAGAGGACCCTGGCAAAGCGACAGGTTGTTCTTGTTTTCTTCTTTTTTAAAGGCAATATAGGACTTGTTTAAAACTAAGAAGTTACACGAATATTGGTGGTGTTATTTATTCTCAAGTTTACTTGATTGTTTTGTTTTTTTAGGGGGAGGCAGCTCCCATGGTTGTGGAGGTGATTTTACGGCCACCTACCAGTAGAGGGACAGTTGCTGTGGAGCAGCAGGTCTGTGCTCTTTGTGTGAAGGATGTGCTTTCAGAGTGACATTTTAATGAATCATGCTAATTTATTGACATTGTTACTTTTGCTCATTGTTAAAATAAAATAGTTTCAGTTGTTAGCCTGCATGCAGTCAACGTTGTTTCAAGTGTACACAATGAATGACAAGAAACCTCTCTTTTGAGTTCCATTCAATATGTGTGTGGGTAAGTAGAAAAACAAAAGTTAATATATAATAATAATCATTTTGTATTAGTAATTGTATATCTTTCTATTATTTAGTTAAACGTTTGTGAAACAATTTAAGACACATAGTGTTTTTAGCAGTTTTTTTATATATTAATTTTCTTCTAGGTGGAGCCATTGCCGGGGGTGGAGCCATTGCCAGGGGCGGAGCCATTGCCAGGTGTGGAGCCATTGCCAGGAGTGGAGCCATTGCCAGGAGTGGAGCCATTGCCCAGCGTAGAGCCATCACTGAGCGTGGAGCCATCAGCCAGCAAGGAGCCATCACCCAGCGGGATAGTGGATGTTGACGATGACTTCAGATGGAGAACAGGTAAGGGCTATGCTTGCATGTGTTCCGAAAAAGTGCAGTTGGCTGTTGTCGCAGGGACTGATGTGAGGTATGCATCCGTTTCTGACGATAAAATATCTGTTGCATGTTCTATAGCGGCTGCGATCAAACATTTGATTGCGCCTGTGTGTACGTGGAGCAGTACAGATATCGATGCCATACGTGTTGCGGGGTCAAAGCTTAACTCGTTTGTATTAGGGGAAGCCCATAAAATGAATGTAAAGCCAAAGAACTTGTGCAGGTTGGTTGAGCAGACCAGTGTGTTTGGACGTAAGTGGAACGTCAATATGGGTCTGCCAGTGTACGGCGAATTTAATTTGTCTGAAGGGGATAAGGTATTGTCGGAGAAGCTGCTTGAACACTTATCCAGGGATGGCATGTGTCTGTTAAACCTAAATTCCACAGCCAGTGCAATTATTAAACACAATGACTGTATTGCGGTCGTTGATTGTGCCACACGTGGTGCATCTGGGTTAGCATCCAGTTTTGGCACATCTGTAGCCGTGTTCAACACATGCCCTAATGATCTGATGCTTTACATCAGGAATCTCAAGAATTCATTTAATGCACAGAAGTTTAGCATTACAAGCCTTTCTGTGACAGCAGCTGAAGTTAATTCGGAGACGGCTAGAGTCATTTCAGACAGTGATGGGGACATGGGGTGTGTCAGGGGAACATTCAGTCAGGGTGACCAACAGTTTAAATATGCAGGACTTCAGTGCATGGCTGTAAGTTTGGTAGGCATAGCAAAACACACAATTGACAGCGTGTTTACATGGCAGACCGACAACCTGGATAAAGTAGTTGTTCTTGGTGACCATCTGTACACCTCCCTGCGTGACCAACAAGGTATCAGTGGAGGATACAAACTACTTTCGGTTCCAGATCTGCCCAAGGAGACCATTATCGACGGACAAAGATTTCTGTTTCAATACAGTGACTTTGTGTCTGGAGATGTGGATGTGGTTGAGGGTGAACTCATTGATGAGGGTGTGCACACCACTTTAAAATACGGACTGGAAAGGATGTGTACTAACTATGACACATGCTTTCTGACAATGAATGGCGCTACATGTGCCATCATTGGTCAAGGTGGACACTACGCAGTGGTCGACTCCCATGCACGCAGCGCGTCTGGGATGAGCGATGGCGAGGGGCGTAGTGTTGTTCTGTATTTCAGAGGCCTTGAAGACGTGTTTGAATACATATGGACATTTGCAGCGTTCCTCAAGAAGTCTCAAAAACAGTTTGAGATCGCTGGTGTCGAGTCACTCACATAGGCCCAATTGAACGCAGTAATCTGTCTTTGGCTCCAAGAGTGACTCCCAAAACGACAGAGACTGATTTGGGTTGTAGTTCAGCTATTCAGTCCACACTTGGCTGCACCAACATTCAGATGGGTGCAAAGCGTAAGATTCGTAAGGGATCTTCTGCTTGCAAAAAATTAAAAAAGAGTGATGTTACCGCAGTTAATTCAGACGTTGCTTTTGTCAAAGAAGTAAGAAGTGGACGACTGCAGTTTAATCCTCTTAGTAATCAACTTGCACAAGCTCTTTGTGACCAGTTACATGTGCAGTCAGAGAAAGTAGATGTTGTGTCTACAGAAATTGGTTTGATAGGGGCTCCATGTGTCAATGAAAAAATAGAGGGTGACGGAAACTGTTTCTTTAGAGCAGTGAGTCAAGCTGTGTGTGGTACACAAAGGCATCACACAATAATTAGGCGTGCAGTGGTTCATCAAATGCAGAGCAATGCTGTGCCTTATGAGCGTATTTTGACCTCTTCCATGTCAGAATACCTCAGCACATCCAAAATGCGTGAGGTTGGCAGTTGGGCAACAGAATTAGAAATTCAAGCAGCAGCAGATTTGTTTGGAGTTAATATATTCACATATTGTGATCCACGCTGGTTAAAATATAGTTGCGAGAACGGGCAGTTGTCTAATCAGGGGGTTTATTTGGAAAACCGCAACGGTAACCATTATGAGACTGTTGTGTGTGTAAAACAACCTAATTTGCAGAGTTGTTATGGGTATTGCAAAGTGGACACTTCTTGTACATCGTCTGCTGGGGACACAGATTGTGTGGAAAAGAGTGATGTAAGTAAAATCACTCTTGAATTTAATCCTTTGTGCAATGAAGTGGCAAAAACACTTTGCACCAAGTTTAATATAGACTTTGAAAAGCAGGATGTACAGGGACCTACAGTAACTGGGTCCCTAGGTGTGGTCTGTAAGACCGAAAAAATAAAAGAGGACGCTAATAGTTTCTTCGGAGCGGTAGCTCATGTTCTCAGTGGTTCTCAGAAGAGCCATCGAAAGATTAGAATGACTGTTGTAAAGCATATGATGAATCACGCAGAACAAACAAAATTAGTTGGGGGATCTGCTTCAATTTCAGACTACATTGAGAAGTCTCAGATGAAGTACGTAGGACATTGTGCCACAGACGTAGAAATCCAAGGGACAGCAAATGCTCTTGGAGTGGACATTTTTATCTGCAGTGGGGAAAAATGGCTGAAATACACTTGTAATTGTGCAATGCTTTCAAACGAAAAAATATACTTGAAACATTGTGATGAAAATCATTTTGAGCCAGTGGTTTGTATCAAACCTTATGATAAACAAAGGTGCTTTAAATTGTGTAAAGTGGGTGGTTTGTCAGAGACACGGTATACGCGTAGCAGTGTTGATATCTGTACTGGGAAGGGTGGGGTTAAAGATAATGCAGAGAGTGTTGCAGTCTGCAGTCGTAGGCACTACCAATCAACATATTTAAAAAAGAGTTACAGCTCAAAAAAGAAACTGTATTATAAAAGTAACACAATGTACCAGCAAAGGATTAGGGATGCGTCCATGAAAAAGTATAGTGATGCAGATTATCAAGAGACAGTAAGAGTCGGTCTTAGAAAAAGGTATTGTGAGGATGATGATTACAAACACAGAGCAATTGGACAAACTCAGGTTAGATACCATGAAGACCCATTGCATAATCAGATGAGGAAGGATTCAAGTAAAAATATATATAGATGTAATCCGTTGACAAACAAAGAATATAGTGTAAAAAAATATCGTGAAGATGAGCTGCATAGAGAAAGGGTTCTAGCATTCAGCAAACAGAAATATAGACTAAATGTTTTACACAGAGAAAAAGTTAGAGCCTTAAGCAAACTGAAATATAGACTAAATGTTTTACACAGAGAAAAAGTTAGAGCCTTAAGCAAACAGAAATATAGACTAAATGTTTTACACAGAGAAAAAGTTAGAGCCTTAAGCTGCCTGAAATATAAACAAAAGCTTTTACATAGAGAGAAAGTTATAGCATTTAGCAAATGTAAATATAGGCAAAATACATTGCATAGAAAGAAGGTCAATTCCATGAGTTCAAAAAGGTATCATGGTAATGGAGATCATAAGAAGCGAGTAACAGCTAGCAACAAATTAAAGAGGCAACAAATGCAAAAAAATAGAGAGGTATTTGATATTGTAATGCAGCAGTTTTTGGCCAAAGTTAAGAATGGACCAGTTTTTGTATGTAGCTGCTGCGAGAGGCTGTTATTTGAATCGCAGGCCTTGCACTGTAAAAAAGAGAAATATAAGGATCAAAAAGTAGTTAATAAATGCATCAGAGAAACATATTTACACACATGTACTGATGACTGTGAAGTACCCTGTGTTTGGATTGAAATTGGGAGAGGGCAGCTTTGGATCTGCAGCAACTGTGATCAAAAAGTTACGAGAGGTGTGATGCCACCTGAATGTGTTCTAAATAATTTGGCAGTAGACCCCATTCCCCAGAATTGGCTTGTTTGAACAGCATAGAGCAGCATTTAATTGCCATAAATATAGCATTTATGAAGATGTTGGCATTGCCCAAAGGTGGGCAAAATGGAGTACACGGACCGGTGACGTGTGTTCCAGCCAATATCGTCCAAACTACAAATTTGCTCCCCCGCTCAAAGATGGAAGGTTCCATCTTGCGAATAAAGTTAAAGCGTAAGTTGACCTACAAAGGTCATTTTAAATATCAATTTGCAGACCCAATGCACATAAAGCGTGCATTGAAATATTTAAAAAGAAACAATAAGCACTATAGGGATATTAAATTTAATAAAAGTTGGTATAACGAGTTTCGTAGGGAGGATGAAGAGAATGAACAAACCCACACCAAGGAAACATCATCAGAGGCTGCTGAAGAACAGCCATGTTTGTTTCAGGACATGGATTTGATGGCTGTGGATACTGATCCGGAAATTGCGGAACAGTTTTCAGATAGAGAACTGAACATGGCCCCAGCAGAAGACAATAGTCCTGCAAAAGAAAGTTCATGCATTCCTGTACGGGTTCCCGAGTTTGAGGAACTTGATGACGCTCTGCTTAATGAGTTTTGGAGGGAACAGGATGATGACTTTGTAGACGATTCGACCTTGATGGATTTGCCAACTAACGAAACGTCTGATGCTAATGTTGACGATGAGCTTTTACACGACAGGCAACAGCATTGCATGTTTCAGGACACATGTCTGATGCCTGTCGATATTGGACAGGAAGTGTTGGATCAGTATTTTGATAGTACATTAAATGTCGCTCCAGCAGAGGGTAATAGTCCTGTGAGGCTGTTAGCAGACATTTCCAACGAAGCAAAATGCTTTCCTGTATTGTTCCCACTGGGCATTAACACCTACCATGATTCGAGGCCCCGCAAGATAACATTAGCACGCTATTTGAATATGCGTGTTTTAAATGCTGATGTTAGGTTTGCACAAAATATAGAATACATTTTTTATGCTCAGTATTTGTCTGAGGTGCAACAGGTATTGTCCAGTGTGTCTATCGCATTGCGAAAAGGCAAAGCAGGCTTTCCATCCAAACCGATAGAAGATAATTTGTTGAATCAGGAAACCATAAGAAAACTGTTGCAATTTGATGATGGCTTTCGTTTTCTCTCACCTATTAGAGGTACTCCAGCATTTTGGCAGCGCGCACAGAATGACCTCCTAGCTTGTGTGCGTCAACTTGGTGTGCCTACCTGGTTTTGTTCATTCTCTTCGGCTGATCTTAGGTGGACAAATCTACTCGACACTATTTTAAAACAGGAAGGTAGAACACAGACCGCTGAAGATTTAGATTGGGCAGACAGATGTGAACTTTGCGTCGTAATCCTGTGACAGCGGCGAGGATGTTTGACTATAGATGGAATTGTTTTTTGAAAGAAGTACTCATGTCCCCTTCACACCCAATTGGCAAGATTGTAGACTATTTCTATCGCGTGGAATTTCAGCAGCGTGGCTCACCTCATGTGCATTGCTTGTTTTGGATTGAAAATGCACCCAAAATTGATAAGAATACAGATGAAGAGGTGATTCAATTCATCGACAAATATGTGACATGTGAATTACCATCACAAGATGAGCCGTTAAAGGACATTGTGACATCTGTGCAACAGCATTCCAAAAGACACTCTAAAACGTGTAAGAAAAAAAACACTGTTTGTCGATTTAACTTCCCCAGGCCAGCTACTGCTAGTACATTTATATGTCGCAGCACTGAAGATGAATGTTTGGCGAATGTAACTTGACACCATGTGAGTGTGTAAAAGTAGAGTCTTTGGCCGAAAAATTGGAGAAGAAGGAGTTTGCAGTTAAAATTCTGAACTCCGTGAAATTAGCTCTTTCAAACGAAAATGTAATATTTGAAAGCGTGGAACAATTATTTGAAAGTCTGGGGATTAATCAAGCGATCTTCGAGGCTGCTTACAAATTGGTTGGTAGAAAGACACACGTTGTATTGAGAAGACAAATTGGCGAAGTCTGGATTAATCAATACAGCAAACCACTCTTAAAATGCTGGAATGCCAATATGGACATTCAGTATGTGGTCAATGCCTATGCATGTGTTGTCTATATAATTTCCTACATCTCCAAGGCAGAAAAGGAAATGGGATTATTATTGGGTAATGCACATAAAGAAGCATCACAGCAGGGCAATTTAGATGCCAAGGATGCATTTAAAAAGTTAGGGAGTGTGTATTTACACAACCGAGATGTGTGTGCACAAGAGGCAGTCTACAGATTGACAAACATGTCCCTGAAGACATGCTCTCGCTTGGTCCAATTTGTGCCAACAGGGAAAAATACAGTTAAAATAAGTAGGCCATTGAGTGTGTTAAAACAGATGGCAGATTCAAATAGTCTAACCACAGACAACATGTGGATGATTGGTTTTGTTGAGCGTTACAAAAATCGGCCAAATGACGCAGTTTTTAATGATATGTTTGGCAACATTCGCATCGGAATACAGGGTTATGTCACAGAGCGAAAGTTCCAAAAATGCCATCGAACTCCAAAATCATTTCGGGTTTATTATTAAAAGAACGCGAACAAAACCAGCAGTTGTGCGTTATGCAAAATTTTCCAAAACAAAGTCTCCGGAATTATTTTTCTACAGCAATTTTCAATTGTTTCTGCCGTATCGCATCGACGAGCAGTTAAAGCCACACAATTGGGAAACGTGTGAAGACTTTTACACGAGCGGTCGAGTTAGATTTGCTGATGGATCTAGACAGCTGGTGAAATCAGTGGTCGACGCGAATAGAGCTTTGTTTGAACTTGATTCGGATGAATTACAAAAAATCCAAGAGTCTTTAGACGGTAATGTAGATTTTGAAGACGCTTGGTGTGACCTGTGCCCCGAACAGGAATTGGAAAATCTTCAATGCAAAGAAGAGCGTGAAAAAATTGTAACCGTAGACGGGGAGCAAATAGACGCTATTCCTGATCTTGCCGTTGGTAATCGGCAAATTGGCCATTTGGAAAAGACAAAGAATATTTTGAGCAGAAGCGAAGGGCTGAAATTAGTTCGGTCTCTAAACGAAACCCAAATGTCTATTTTCTATCAAATACGACAATGGTGTTTAGACAAAATCTCGGGTAAAAATCCGGACCCGTTTCACGTATTTATAACAGGCGGTGCTGGGACAGGAAAGAGCCATTTGATCAAGGCTCTGCAGTATGAGACAACCAGGTTGCTCTCAACACTCTGTGAAAACCCTGATTCTGTGTGTGTGTTGTTGACTGCCCCAACTGGAATTGCTGCATACAATTTAGAGCAGCAACTATCCATAACACATTTAGCATTGGCGTTAATGCAAAATTACCCTACACACCTTTAGGCGAGGAAAAAATAAATAGTCTGCGTGCCAAATATAGAAATGTGCAAATTTAATTGTCGATGAAATATCCATGGTCGATCACAAACTCATGGCATATATTCATGGCAGATTACGTCAAATTAAACAATGTAATGATTATTCCCCATTTGGTAGAGTTAGTGTGGTAGTTGTCGGAGATTTTTTCCAGCTGCCACCAGTGAAAGGAAATGCCTTGTATGTAGAGAAAGTAGGATTTAACCTGTGGCACAACCTATTTAGCATTGTAGAGCTTAAAACAATAGTCAGGCAGAAAGATATTGTTTTTGCGGAACTGCTAAATAGGTTGAGAACACGCTCAAAAGAAACAGCATTGTCAGCTAGTGACATTGATTTGTTGAAGAGCTGTGAAACAGGGGAAGAAAGTTCAGCATTACACATTTTCCCCACAAACGCTCAGGTTAATGATCATAATCTTGTGCAACTGTTGAAAACATGCCCGGAACATGTCGAAATAGAAGCTCAGGATACTGGCCATAACAGAAAAACTGGAAAACTTGAGTTAAAACATGGACATCACACCAACATCAATCAAACATGTTTAGCGGAACGTTTGGTTCTTGGGGAAAATGCTCGTGTAATGTTGACCAAAAATATAGATGTGACGGGGCTTGTGAACGGGGTATGCGGCACGGTGAGACACATAGTGATTTCACAAGGTGAAAGATTTCCACAAACTGTGTACGTCCATTTTGACGATGACAGAGTTGGGGCACAGCGCAGGAAAGACTCTGCAAATGCATCAAGTGAATTAGTGAACTGTACACCAATTTTTCCAGAAGAGGATAGAGTCACCGTTAAAGGTGGGTTGCGTCGCCAATTTCCCCTTAAACTGGCTTGGGCTTGTACAGTACATAAGGTGCAAGGGATAACTGTTGATAGAGCTGTGGTGTCACTTAAAAAAATATTTGCTGCTGGACAGGCATATGTTGCATTAAGTCGTGTTACAAATTTATCAGGCTTAATCATTCAAGATTTTAAACCTAATGCCGTCTATTGTAAAACAAATGTTACGCAAGCAATTCAGTGCATGCCTCAGTTTCTACGTGAAGATAGGATCCACCCCAAATTGCACACAGACAATTTTACTGTGTTTTTGACAAATGTGCAAAGTTTGACACGTCATGTCGAAGATTTGACCCTTTGTACACAGCATTTGCAGCCTAACTGTATTGCTGTTACAGAGACATGGCTGCCTGCCGTCTCATCATTTGACGACATTAACATCAGCGGTTATACATTTGCTAGTTGTTCTCGAAGTGCATCTTACAGCAGCGAGAACCCAGCATTGGTTGCTCTGCAAGACCAACAACATGGTGGTGTTGGCATATATAGTGCAAACAGTATTGAATTTAGTATTCTTCAAGTGCCAGATGTAAATTTAGAATGTATAGTGTACAACTGTTTGTCTCACAACATATTAATTGCGGTAATTTATAGACCACCATCATATCCCATGTCTTTGTTTAAAGAACATTTAGGCAAATTACTAGATTTGTTAGATCTATTAGGTGACACAATTGCTGTGATGGGTGATTTCAATGATGACATTTTAAAAACATCAACAATTTGCAAATTTGTAACAGACAAAGGGTATGTGCAGCAAGTCACACAACCCACTACCGAAAAGGGCACATTAATTGACCATGTATATGTGAAAACAACACAGTATGATGTAGAATCAACTGTGTTGCCCACCTATTTCAGTGATCATGAGGGGATTCTGTGTTCTTTTGCACAACTGCTGAGGTAGAGTAACTTCAGACGTCAAGCAAATGTAGGTATCAATTCTGTGTTTTTTCTTCACCTTGTGTTTCATCGTGCCAAATTATGCGCTTCTACAGTCTGTGGATATATTTTATCAGTATTTTTTTCAATCAAACATCCCCCCCTGGTTTAATTTGGTATGTTTTTAGGTATCATCCCCCCCTGGTTTAATTTGGTATTTGTTTAGGTATCATCCCTCAAGTTCATCATCTTCAAAGCCCCTTCCTCATTCAAAGTTATCCTCATCTATCGGCCCCCTAAACCACATCCCTCCTTCCTCTCACTTAACTCCTCAAAAGTAGCTTCATCCTCCCTACTTTTCGACCTTAACATGACTATCGAGTCACCCACCTGCGAGCTGTCATTCAAATTCTCAACTCTAATAGACAATTTTACTGTCACTCAACTTCACCTTCCCGACCCATGCCAAAAGACACATCCTCGACCTTGTCTTGTATAAAAACCTCCCAGTACCTTGGCGTAATGTTTGGCCCCACCCTTTCCCTCGATCCTATCATGTAGTAAGTAATCAAAACCAAATTTTACCAGCTCTGCAAAGATCTGACCCTCTCCCTGAAATTGAAACAGTCTCATAGTTAGAAATAATTTATATATTTATTCTGTAATTCATTTTTAATTAGTCTTAAGTATGTGGGACCTGGTAGTTCATTTTTAGCGGCTTTATCTCTCACACACACACACACACACAATAAAACGAATAGAAACAATAAAAATACAGAAAATAGGAATAAAAAGTCAATTAAGTTAAAAGTTATATTAAAAAGGTAGGTCTTCAGTTCTTAAAAGTATGAACACTCTCTGCTGGTCTAGTTGGGAGGGCACATTGGGGAGGGCGAAGTTAATTTTTATTGTGTTCAATATGTTCATAATTATTGTGTTCAATATGTTCAAAATAAGGTTTCTTTTTCCTGCATTACAACAGCATTTTTAATAACAAAATTATTGGCAAACATTAGGGCATATTTAGCAGATATTCCATACTGCACTAATAACATTTATCCACACATAGGGAAACACATTTTGTAAAATTATGCATCAATATTAAATGATGTCACTCATATGCTGTTGCTAATGCAGGTTTTGCTTTGCCTTCAATGTAGCCTAGAAAAGCAAAAGGCACTGGTAATTGGTACTCCCAGTTTACTGGGATGGGGTTCGATTCCCTGCGGTGTCCTGCTGGTTTCTTTGGCATGTACATTAAAGATCATACAATTTACTACTATAATAATGATAATTATCAAAGTATTAGTAATTAGTATCTCATACAACTGACACAAGCTTCCAAAAAACTCATCAAAACTGTCAAGAAATATCAATAAAATAAGTATAAAATAGGAATAACATGCAATTCAGTTATAAGCTATATTAAAAAGTTGGGTCTTGGGTCTGCTCTAAAAAGTATGAAAGTTTGTGCTGGTATAGTTGGGAGGGCACATTGGGGAGGGTGAAGTTCATTTTTATTGTGTTAAATATGTTGTTAATAAAAAAATAAGGTTTGTATTTCCTGCATTACAACAGCATTTCTAATTTAAAAATGTTTTATTGGCAAACATGAGGGCATATTTAGCAGCTAATCCATACTGCACTAATAAAATAGTTATGGAGTTATAGGGAAATCAATTTTGGGAAATTGTAGTGGTAGTATTTACCATAATGTGAAGTATGTGGCCATTCGGATTGTTTTCCTTTGAGATATGAGAAAACCGTGTTTCATGGCGAGCATTGTGTTGCCATGGCAACGACATTTGAGGAAATCTCAAAACTGACACATACGTGTCTTGGGGGCTGTACCGTTAGCACATATGTGAAGTTTGAACAGTTTTTGACCGTTTACACAGGAGTTATAGCAATATCGTGCTTAAAAGAGGGATGCGTTACCATGGCAACAGCTTTTGAGGAAAACTCACTATTGTCATATTGAGGTGTTGAGGGCCGGACCATTAACTGTCATCTGAAGTCTGGTGCCGTTTGGACCATTTTCCATTGAGTTAAGACAACATTGTGTTTTTTGGCGAGGGATGCATTGCCATGGAAACGGCATATGATGACACCCCATAACTGACATAGAGCTGTTCAGGGCCGGACCATTAGCCATCATCTGAAGTCTGGTGCCGTTTGGCCAATTTTCATAGGAGTAACAGCGACACCGTGTTTCATGGCGAGGGATCTGTCGCCATGGAAACGGCATACGATGACATCCCATAATTTGCGTAGAGCTATTGAGGGCTGCATCGTTATGAAACCTGTGAAGTTTTGGTCCGTTTGGAGCATGTTAACTGGAGTTATGAGAAAACCGTGTTTCACGGCGAGCATGGTGTTACCATAGCAACAACACTGACGAAATCTGAAAAATGAAACACATATGTGTCGAGGATTTGACCGTTAGCACACATGTGACATTTGAACACTTTTTGACCATTTACACAGGAGTTATAGCAATATCGTGCTTAACGGCGAGGGATGCGTTGCCATGGCAACAGCTTTTGAGGAAAACTCACTATTGTCATATTGAGGTGTTGAGGGCCGGACCATTAACTGTCATCTGAAGTCTGGTGCCGTTTTGAAAATTTTCCATTGAGTTAAGACAACGTTGTGTTTTATGGCGAGGGATGCGTTGCCATGGCAACGGCATATGATGACATCCCATAATTGACATAGAGCTGTTAAGGCCCGGACTAGTAGCCATCATCTGAAGTCTGGTGCCGTTTGGACGATTTTCCGTTGAGTTACGACAACACCGGGTTTTATGGCGAGGGATCTGTCGCCATGGCAACGGCATATGAGGACATACCCTAATTGACATAGAGCTGTTGAGGGCCTGACCATTAATGATAGTCTGAAGTCTGGTGCCGTTTGGACCATTTTTATAGGAGTAACGGCGACACCGTGTTTTTTGGCGAGGGATTCGTTGCCATGGAAACGGCAAATGATGACATCCCATAATTGGCATAGAGCTGTTTAGGGCCTGACCATCACCCATCATATGAAGTCTGGTGCCGTTTGGACGATTTTCCATTGAGTTAACACAACATTGTGTTTTTTGGCGAGGGATGCGTTGCCATGGCAACGGCATATGATGACACCCCATAATTGACATAGAGCTGTTGAGGGCCGGACCATTAATGATAGTCTGAAGTCTGGTGCTGTTTGGACGATTTTCCATTGAGTTAACACAACGTTGTGTTTTATGGCGAGGGATGCGTTGCCATGGCAACGGCATATGATGACATCCCATAATTGGCGTAGAGCTGTTGAGGGCCGGACCATTAATGATAGTCTGAAGTCTGGTGCCGTTTGGAGGATTTTCCATTGAGTTAACACAACATCGTGTTTTTTGGCGAGGGATGCGTTGCCATGGCAACGGCATATGATGACACCCCATAATTGACATAGAGCTGTTGAGGCATGAACCGGTGATATAAAAGTGAAGATTGGGGGACGATGGGACCCTGTCCATTGGAGTTACAGCGACACCGTGTTTGATGGCGAGGGATGCGTTGCCATGGAAACGGCATATGATGACATCCCATAATGGACTTAGAGCTGTTGAGGGCCGGACCATTAATGATAGTCTGAAGTCTGGTGCCGTTTGGACGATTTTCCGTTGAGTTACGACAACACCGGGTTTTATGGCGAGGAATCTGTCGCCATGGAAACGGCATATGATGACATCCCATAATTGGCATAGAGCTGTTCAGGGCCGGACCATTAATGATAGTCTGAAGTCTGGTGCCGTTTGGAGGATTTTCCATTGAGTTAACACAAACCGGGTTTTATGGCGAGGGATCTGTCGCCATGGCAACGGCATATGATGACATCCCTAATTGACTTAGAGCTGTTTAGGGCCTGACCATCACCCATCATATGAAGTCTGGTGCCGTTTGGACGATTTTCCATTGAGTTAACACAACATCGTGTTTTTTGGCGAGCGATGCGTTGCCATGGAAACGGCATACGGTGAGATCTGAGATTTCACGTAGAGCTGTTGAGGCATGAACCGGTGATATAAAAGTGAAGATTGGGGGACGATGGGACCGTGTCCATTGGAGTTACAGCGACACCGTGTTTTATGGCGAGGGATGCGTTGCCATGGTAACGCCATATTAAGTAACATGGGATTTGACGTAGAGCTGTTCAGGGCCGCAGTGTTAACCATCACGTGAAGTTTGGTGGCGTTCTGAGCATGTCAGTTTGAGTTATGACATCATGGTGTTCCATGGCGAGGGATGGCCTAGCATCGAGCGAACGCGAACTTTGGCGCCAAATCACGGCTACGCCGTGCGAAAGAAAAAAAGTTCCGTGATAACTTTAGATGGCCCATTTGTGGAGACGCTACCCGACGAATTTGGAGTCGTACGGATAAAGTCCCTAGGAGGAGTTCGTTAAAGTGTGGAGGACGAAAAACGCGATAAATCGCGTTTTTCCGACGCCAAATTATGGCGAGGGATCCGTTGCCATGGTAACGCCACATTAAGTAACATCGTATTTTACGTAGAGCTGTTCAGGGCCGCAGTGTTAACCATCACGTGAAGTTTGGTGGCGTTCTGAGAATGTCAGTTTGAGTTATGACATCATCGTGTTCCATGGCGAGGGATGGCCTAGCATCGAGCGAACGCGAACTTTGGCGCCAAATCACGGCTACGCCGTGCGAAAGAAAAAAATTTCCGTGATAACTTTAGATCGCCCATTTGTCGAGACGCTACCTGACGAAATTGGAGTCGTACAGATAAAGTCCCTAGGAGGAGTTCGTTAAAGTGCGGAGGACGAAAAACGCGATAAATCGCGTTTTTCCGACGCCAAATTCAAAATGGCCGACTTCCTGTACGTTATTTTATACCCCTCCAAGAGGCTTTTTTGCTCGTCTCCGCACCCTAGATATGCGTAGCGAGTTTTGTTCGTTTACGTGAAAGTTAAAGTGGGGGGAGTTAACGTTAAAAACGGAAGTGGGCGTGGCCTACGCAATTTTTGACGCAAAGTTCCGGAACCAATTACACATCGCAATTTTCACCACTTCTGAGGCGCGTGCGAAATTTGGTGAGTTTTCACATATGTTGCGGGGGTCAAAAGTGCGCGCAATGTATTAAAATAATAATCATAATAATAATTAAAGCTGCAAGCAGCGTTGATCGGGTCTTCGACGCCGACGCTCCGCAGGCTGTTGTCCGCACGTCGACGTGTCGCGAAAGGCGTCTCGAGGACTCGGCCGTAGGCATACGTGGGAAGTTTCAGGCCGATCGGACGACGTACATAGGAGTTACAGCAGTATCACAAACATTCTGTTTGATGGCGAGTGATCTGTCGCCATGGCAACGGAATTTGACGACACCCCATAATACTCCTAGATGTGTTGAGGGCCGGACCATTAGCCATCAGCTGAAGTCTGGTGGCGTTTGGACGATTTTCCATTGAGTTAACACAACATCGTGTTTTTTGGCGAGGGATGCGTTGCCATGGCAACGGCATATGATGACACCCCATAATTGACATAGAGCTGTTGAGGGCCGGACCATTAATGATAGTCTGACGTCTGGTGCCGTTTGGACGATTTTCCATTGAGTTAACACAACACCGGGTTTTATGGCGAGGGATCTGTCGCCATGGAAACGGCATATGATGACATCCCCTAATTGACTTAGAGCTGTTTAGGGCCTGACCATCACCCATCATATGAAGTCTGGTGCCGTTTGGACGATTTTCCATTGAGTTAACACAACATCGTGTTTTTTGGCGAGCGATGCGTTGGCATGGAAACGGCATACGATGAGATCTCAGATTTGACGTAGAGCTGTTGAGGCATGAACCGGTGATATAAAAGTGAAGATTGGGGGACGATGGGACCGTGTCCATAGGAGTTACAGCGACACCGTGTTTTATGGCGAGGGATCCGTTCCCATGGTAACGCCACATTAAGTAACATCGGATTTTACATAGAGCTGTTCAGGGCCGCAGTGTTAACCATCACGTGAAGTTTGGTGGCGTTCTGAGCATGTCAGTTTGAGTTATGACATCATCGTGTTCCATGTTGACGGATGGCCTAGCATCGAGCGAACGCGAACTTTGGCGGCAAATCACGGCTACGCCGTGCGAAAGCAAAAAATTTCCGTGATAACTTTAGATCGCCCATTTGTCGAGAAGCCCGACGAATTTGGAGTCGTACGGATAAAGTCCCTAGGAGGAGTTCGTTAAAGTGCGAGGGACGAAAAACGCGATAAATCGCGTTTTTCCGACGCCAAATTCAAAATGGCCGACTTCCTGTACGTTATTTTATACCCCTCCAAGAGGCTTTTTTGCTCGTCTCCGCACCCTAGATATGCGTAGCGAGTTTCGTTGGTTTACGTGAAAGTTAAAGTGGGGGGAGTTAACGTTAAAAACGGAAGTGGGCGTGGCCTACGCAATTTTTGACGCAAAGTTCCGGAACCAATTACACATCGCTATTTTCACCACTTCTGACGCGCATGCGAAATTTGGTGAGTTTTCACATATGTTGCGGGGGTCAAAAGTGCGCGCAATGTATTAAAATAATAATCATAATAATAATAATAATAATAATTAAAGCTGCAAGCAGCGTTGATCGGGTCTTCGACGCCGACGCTCCGCAGGCTGTTGTCCGCACGTCGACCTGTCGCGAAAGGCGTCTCGAGGACTCGGCCGTAGGCAAACGTGGGAAGTTTCAGGCCGATCGGACGACGTACATAGGAGTCACGGCAGTATCACAAACATTGTGTTTGATGGCGAGTGATCTGTCGCCATGGCAACGGAATTTGATGACACCCCATAATACGCCTAGATGTGTTGAGGGCCGGACCAGTAGCCATCAGCTGAAGTCTGGTGGCGTTTGGACGATTTTCCATTGAGTTAACACAACATCGTGTTTTTTGGCGAGGGATGCGTTGCCATGGAAACGGCATATGGTGACACCCCATAATTGACATAGAGCTGTTGAGGGCCGGACCATTAATGATAGCCTGAAGTCTGGTGCCGTTTGGGCGATTTTCCATAGAGTTAACACAACATCGTGTTTTTTGGCGAGGGATGCGTTGCCATGGAAACGGCCTACGATGAGATCTCAGATTTCATGTAGAGCTGTTGAGGCATGGACCGGTGACATACAAGTGAAGATTGGGGGACGATGGGACCGTGTCCATTGGAGTTACAGCGACACCGTGTTTTATGGCGAGGGATCCGTTGCCATGGTAACGCCACATTAAGTAACATCGGATTTTACATAGAGCTGTTCAGGGCCGCAGTGTTAACCATCACGTGAAGTTTGGTGGCGTTCTGAGCATGTCAGTTTGAGTTATGACATCATCGTGTTCCATGTTGAGGGATGGCCTAGCATCGAGCGAACGCGAACTTTGGCGGCAAATCACGGCTACGCCGTGCGAAAGCAAAAAATTTCCGTGATAACTTTAGATCGCCCATTTGTTGAGAAGCTACCCGACGAATTTGGAGTCGTACGGATAAAGTCCCTAGGAGGAGTTCGTTAAAGTGCGAGGGACGAAAAACGCGATAAATCGCGTTTTTCCCACGCCAAATTCAAAATGGCCGACTTCCTGTACGTTCTTTTATACCCCTCCAAGAGGCTTTTTTGCTCGTCTCCGCACCCTAGATATGCGTAGCGAGTTTCGTTCGTTTACGTGAAAGTTAAAGTGGGGGTTAACGTTAAAAACGGAAGTGGGCGTGGCCTACGCAATTTTTTACGCAAAGTTCCGGAACCAATTACACATCGCAATTTTCACCACTTCTGACGCGCTTGCGAAATTTGGTGAGTTTTCACATATGTTGCGGGCGTCAAAAGTGCGATCATTGTACTCAAATAATAATCATAATAATAATAATAATAATACGCACCGATATCAATAATGTTCGGCCTAGGGTGGCCGAGGTCACATGGGCGCGAGCGCCCATGTGACTAGGTTGGCGTGGGCCACCTACTGTCATGATTTAGGCCACTTTTAATGGGCTTTTGCCCGTCTTTTTCAGTGTTTTGTGTGGGTTTCGCAGGTTTGTCGGTCGCTGCGCGACCGATTTCAATAGGGTCTTCGCCGACCTAGGTCTCAGACCCTAATAATCGGACCGATATCAATCATGTGCGAGTTTACATGGGGCTAGTCACATGGGCGCGAGCGCCCATGTGACTAGGTTCGCGTGGGCTTCCTACTGTCATGATTTAGGCCACTTTTAATGGGCTTTTGCCCGTGTTTTTCACTGTTTTGTGTGGGTTTTGCTTGATTATCGCTCGCTTCGCGAGCGACTAAATTGATCCTACCGATATCAATCATGCGAGTTGCAGTCACGTGGGCTTCGCCCACGTGACTGGGCTCGCGCGGCCTATCACCCGTCATGATTTCCGAACCTTTTCTGTGCTTTTGGCCGTCTTTTTCCCTGTTTTGTGTGTTTCGCAGGTTTATCGGTCGCTGCGCGACCGATTTCAATAGGGTCTTCGCCGACCTAGGTCTCAGACCCTAATAATAATAATAATAATCGGACCGATATCAATCATGTGCGAGTTTACATGGGGCTAGTCACATGGGCGCGAGCGCCCATGTGACTAGGTTCGCGTGGGCTTCCTACTGTCATGATTTAGGCCACTTTTAATGGGCTTTTGCCCGTGTTTTTCACTGTTTTGTGTGGGTTTTGCTTGATTATCGCTCGCTTCGCGAGCGACTAAATTGATCCTACCGATATCAATCATGCGAGTTGCAGTCACGTGGGCTTCGCCCACGTGACTGGGCTCGCGCGGCCTATCACCCGTCATGATTTCCGAACCTTTTCTGTGCTTTTGGCCGTCTTTTTCCCTGTTTTGTGTGTGTTTCGCAGGTTTATCGGTCGCTGCGCGACCGATTTCAATAGGGTCTTCGCCGACCTAGGTCTCAGACCCTAATTAAAGCTGCAAGCAGCGTTGATCGGGTCTTCGACGCCGACGCTCCGCAGGCTGTTGTCCGCACGTCGACGTGTCGCGAAAGGCGTCTCGAGGACTCGGCCGTAGGCATACGTGGGAAGTTTCAGGCCGATCGGACGACGTACATAGGAGTTACAGCAGTATCACAAACATTGTGTTTGATGGCGAGTGATCTGTCGCCATGGCAACGGAATTTGATGACACCCCATAATACGCCTAGATGTGTTGAGGGCCGGACCAGTAGCCATCATCTGAAGTCTGGTGCCGTTTGGACGATTTTCCATTGAGTTAACACAACATAGTGTTTTTTGGCGAGGGATGCGTTGCCATGGAAACGGCATATGGTGACACCCCATAATTGACATAGAGCTGTTGAGGGCTGGACCATTAATGATAGTCTGAAGTCTGGTGCCGTTTGGACGATTTTCCGTTGAGTTAACACAACATCGTGTTTTTTGGCGAGGGATGCGTTACCATGGAAACGGCATATGATGACATCCCATAATTGGTATAGAGCTGTTGAGGGCCTGACCATTAGCCATCATCTGAAGTCTGGTGCCGTTTGGACGATTTTCCATTGAGTTAACACAACATGGTGTTTTTTGGCGAGGGATGCGTTGCCATGGCAACGGCATATGATGACACCCCATAATTGACATAGAGCTGTTGAGGCATGGACCGGTGATATACAAGTGAAGATTGGGGGACGATGGGACCGTGTCCATTGGAGTTACAGCGACACCGTGTTTTATGGCGAGGGATCCGTTGCCATGGTAACGCCATATTAAGTAACATGGGATTTGACGTAGAGCTGTTCAGGGCCGCAGTGTTAACCATCACGTGAAGTTTGGTGGCGTTCTGTGCATGTCAGTTTGAGTTATGACATCATCGTGTTCCATGGCGAGGGATGGCCTAGCATCGAGCGAACGCGAACTTTGGCGGCAAATCACGGCTACGCCGTGCGAAAGCAAAAAAATTCCGTGATAACTTTAGATCGCCCATTTGTCGAGAAGCTACCCGACGAATTTGGAGTCGTACGGATAAAGTCCCTAGGAGGAGTTCGTTAAAGTGCGAGGGACGAAAAACGCGATAAATCGCGTTTTTCCCACGCCAAATACAAAATGGCCGACTTCCTGTACGTTATTTTATACCCCTCCAAGAGGCTTTTTTGCTGGTCTCCGCACCCTAGATATGCGTAGCGAGTTTCGTTCGTTTACGTGAAAGTTAAAGTGGGGGGAGTTAACGTTAAAAACGGAAGTGGGCGTGGCCTACGCAATTTTTGACGCAAAGTTCCGGAACCAATTACACATCGCTATTTTCACCACTTCTGACGCGCATGCGAAATTTGGTGAGTTTTCACATATGTTGCGGGGGTCAAAAGTGTGCGCAATGTATTCAAATAATAATCATAATAATAATAATAATAATAATAATAATTAAAGCTGCAAGCAGCGTTGATCGGGTCTTCGACGCCGACGCTCCGCAGGCTGTTGTCCGCACGTCGACGTGTCGCGAAAGGCGTCTCGAGGAGTCGGCCGTAGGCATACGTGGGAAGTTTCAGGCCGATGGGACGACGTACATAGGAGTTACGGCAGTATCACAAACATTGTGTTTGATGGCGAGTGATCTGTCGCCACGGCAACGGAATTTGATGACACCCCATAATACGCCTAGATGTGTTGAGGGCCTGACCATCACCCATCATCTGAAGTCTGGTGCCGTTTGGACGATTTTCCATTGAGTTAACACAACATCGTGTTTTTTGGCGAGGGATTCGTTGCCATGGCAACAGCATATGATGACATCCCATAATGGAGTTAGAGCTGTTGAGGGCCGGACCATTAATGATAGTCTGAAGTCTGGTGCCGTTTGGACGATTTTCCGTTGAGTTACGACAACACCGGGTTTTATGGCGAGTGATCTGTCGCCATGGCAACGGAATTTGATGACAACCCATAATTGGCATAGAGCTGTTTAGGGCCGGACCATTAGCCATCATCTGAAGTCTGCTGCCGTTTGGACGATTTTCCATTGAATTACAACAACATCGTGTTTTTTGGCGAGGGATTCGTTGCCATGGAAACGGCATACGATGAGATCTCAGATTTCATGTAGAGCTGTTGAGGCATGAACCGGTGATATAAAAGTGAAGATTGGGGGACGATGGGACCGTGTCCATTGGAGTTACAGCGACACCGTGTTTTATGGCGAGGGATGCGTTGCCATGGTAACGCCACATTAAGTAACATTGGATTTTACATAGAGCTGTTCAGGGCCGCAGAGTTAGAGTTAACCATCACGTGAAGTTTGGTGGCGTTCTGAGCATGTCAGTTTGAGTTATGACATCATCGTGTTCCATGTTGAGGATGGCCTAGCATCGAGCGAACGCGAACTTTGGCGGCAAATCACGGCTACGCCGTGCGAAAGGAAAAATTTCCGTGATAACTTTAGATCGCCCATTTGTCGAGAAGCTACCCGACGAATTTCGAGTCGTACGGATAAAGTCCCTAGGAGGAGTTCGTTAAAGTGCGAGGGACGAAAAACGCGATAAATCGCGTTTTTCCAACGCCAAATTCAAAATGGCCGACTTCCTGTACGTTATTTTATACCCCTCCAAGAGGCTTTTTTGCTCGTCTCCGCACCCTAGATATGCGTAGCGAGTTTCGTTGGTTTACGTGAAAGTTAAAGTGGGGGAGTTAACGTTAAAAACGGAAGTGGGCGTGGCCTACGCAATTTTTGACGCAAAGTTCCGGAACCAATTACACATCGCAATTTTCACCACTTCTGACGCGCATGCGAAATTGGTGAGTTTTCACATATGTTGCGGGGGTCAAAAGTGCGCGCAATGTATTAAAATAATAATCAGAATAATAATAATAATAATCGGACCGATATCAATAATGTTCGGCCTAGGGTGGCCGAGGTCACATGGGCGCGAGCGCCCATGTGACTAGGTTGGCGTGGGCCACCTACTGTCATGATTTAGGCCACTTTTAATGGGCTTTTGCCCGTCTTTTTCAGTGTTTTGTGTGTGTTTCGCAGGTTTGTCGGTCGCTGCGCGACCGATTTCAATAGGGTCTTCGCCGACCTAGGTCTCAGACCCTAATTAAAGCTGCAAGCAGCGTTGATCGGGTCTTCGACGCCGACGCTCCGCAGGCTGTTGTCCGCACGTCGACGTGTCGCGAAAGGCGTCTCGAGGACTCGGCCGTAGGCAAACGTGGGAAGTTCAGGCCGATCGGACGACGTACATAGGAGTTACAGCAGTATCACAAACATTGTGTTTGATGGCGAGTGATCTGTCGCCATGGCAACGGAATTTGACGACACCCCATAATACGCCTAGATGTGTTGAGGGCCGGACCATTAGCCATCAGCTGAAGTCTGGTGGCGTTTGGACGATTTTCCATTGAGTTAACACAACATCGTGTTTTTTTGGCGAGGGATGCGTTGCCATGGCAACGGCATATGATGACACCCATAATTGACATAGAGCTGTTGAGGCATGGACCGGTGATATACAAGTGAAGATTGGGGGACGATGGGACCGTGTCCATTGGAGTTACAGCGACACCGTGTTTTATGGCGAGGGATGCGTTGCCATGGAAACGGCATATGATGACACCCCATAATTGACATAGTGCTGTTGAGGGCCGGACCAATTAGACATCACTGAAGTCTGGTGGCGTTTGGACGATTTTCCATTGAGTTAACACAACATCGTGTTTTTTTGCGAGGGATGCGTTGCCATGGCAACGGCATATGATGACATCCCATAATTAACATAGAGCTGTTGAGGGCCGGACCATTAATGATAGTCTGAAGTCTGGTGCCGTTTGGACGATTTTCCATAGAGTTAACACAACATCGTGTTTTTTGGCGAGGGATGCGTTGCCATGGCAACGGCATATGATGACACCCCATAATTGACATAGAGCTGTTGAGGCATGGACCGGTGATAACAAGTGAAGATTGGGGGACGTGGGACTGTTTCCATTGGACTTACAGCGACACCGTGTTTTATGGCGAGGGATGCGTTGCCATGGAAACGGCAAATGATGACATCCCATAATGGACTTCGAGCTGTTGAGGGCCGGACCATTAATGATAGTCTGAAGTGTGGTGCCGTTTGGACGATTTTCCATTGAGTTAACACAACATCGTGTTTTATGGCGAGGGATCTGTCGCCATGGAAACGGCATATGATGACATCCCATAATTGGCATAGAGCTGTTCAGGGCCGGACCATTAGCCATCATATGAAGTCTGGTGCCGTTTGGACGATTTTCCATTGAGTTAACACAACATCGTGTTTTTTGGCGAGGGATGCGTTGCCATGGAAACGGCATATGGTGACACCCCATAATTGACATAGAGCTGTTGAGGGCCGGACCATTAATGATAGTCTGAAGTCTGGTGCCGTTTGGACGATTTTCCGTTGAGTTAACACAACATCGTGTTTTTTGGCGAGGGATGCGTTGCCATGGAAACGGCCTACGATGAGATCTCAGATTTCATGTAGAGCTGTTGAGGCATGAACCGGTGATATAAAAGTGAAGATTGGGGGACGATGGGACCCTGTCCATTGGACTTACAGCGACACCGTGTTTTATGGCGAGGGATGCGTTGCCATGGTAACGCCACATTAAGTAACATCGGATTTTATGTAGAGCTGTTCAGGGCCGCAGTGTTAACCATCACGTGAAGTTTGGTGGCGTTCTGTGCATGTCAGTTTGAGTTATGACATCATCGTGTTCCATGTTGAGGGATGGCCTAGCATCGAGCGAACGCGAACTTTGGCGGCAAATCACGGCTACGCCGTGCGAAAGCAAAAAATTTCCGTGATAACTTTAGATCGCCCATTTGTGGAGAAGCTACCCGACGAATTTGGAGTCGTACGGATAAAGTCCCTAGGAGGAGTTCGTTAAAGTGCGAGGGACGAAAAACGCGATAAATCGCGTTTTTCCGACGCCAAATTCAAAATGGCCGACTTCCTGTACGTTATTTTATACCCCTCCAAGAGGCTTTTTTGCTCGTCTCCGCACCCTAGATATGCGTAGCGAGTTTCGTTCGTTTACGTGAAAGTTAAAGTGGGGGGAGTTAACGTTAAAAACGGAAGTGGGCGTGGCCTACGCAATTTTTGACGCAAAGTTCCGGAACCAATTACACATTGCAATTTTCACGACTTCTGATGCGCATGCGAAATTTGGTGAGTTTTCACATATGTTGCGGGGGTCAAAAGTGCGCGCAATGTATTAAAATAATTATCATAATAATAATAATAATAATAATCGGACCGATATCAATCATGTGCGAGTTTACATGGGGCTAGTCACATGGGCGCGAGCGCCCATGTGACTAGGTTCGCGTGGGCCACCTACTGTCATGATTTAGGCCACTTTTGATGGGCTTTTGCCCGTCTTTTTCACTGTTTTGTGTGGGTTTTGCTTGGTTATCGCTCGCGTTGCGAGCGACTAAATTGATCCTACCGATATCAATCATGCGAGTTGCAGTCACGTGGGCTTTGCCCACGTGACTGGGCTCGCGCGGCCTATCACGCGTCATGATTTCCGAACGTTTTCTGCGCTTTTGCCGGTCGCTTTCCCTGTTTTGTGTGTGTTTCGCAGGTTTATCGGTCGCTGCGCGACCGATTTCAATAGGGTCTTCGCCGACCTAGGTCTCAGACCCTAATAATTAAAGCTGCAAGCAGCGTTGATCGGGTCTTCGACGCCGACGCTCCGCAGGCTGTTGTCCGCACGTCGACGTGTCGCGAAAGGCGTCTCGAGGAGTCGGCCGTAGGCATACGTGGGAAGTTTCAGGCCGATGGGACGACGTACATAGGAGTTACGGCAGTATCACAAACATTGTGTTTGATGGCGAGTGATCTGTCGCCACGGCAACGGAATTTGATGACACCCCATAATACGCCTAGATGTGTTGAGGGCCTGACCATCACCCATCATCTGAAGTCTGGTGCCGTTTGGACGATTTTCCATTGAGTTAACACAACATCGTGTTTTTTGGCGAGGGATTCGTTGCCATGGCAACAGCATATGATGACATCCCATAATGGAGTTAGAGCTGTTGAGGGCCGGACCATTAATGATAGTCTGAAGTCTGGTGCCGTTTGGACGATTTTCCGTTGAGTTACGACAACACCGGGTTTTATGGCGAGTGATCTGTCGCCATGGCAACGGAATTGATGACAACCCATAATTGGCATAGAGCTGTTTAGGGCCGGACCATTAGCCATCATCTGAAGTCTGCTGCCGTTTGGACGATTTTCCATTGAATTACAACAACATCGTGTTTTTTGGCGAGGGATTCGTTGCCATGGAAACGGCATACGATGAGATCTCAGATTTCATGTAGAGCTGTTGAGGCATGAACCGGTGATATAAAAGTGAAGATTGGGGGACGATGGGACCGTGTCCATTGGAGTTACAGCGACACCGTGTTTTATGGCGAGGGATGCGTTGCCATGGTAACGCCACATTAAGTAACATTGGATTTTACATAGAGCTGTTCAGGGCCGCAGAGTTAACCATCACGTGAAGTTTGGTGGCGTTCTGAGCATGTCAGTTTGAGTTATGACATCATCGTGTTCCATGTTGAGGGATGGCCTAGCATCGAGCGAACGCGAACTTTGGCGGCAAATCACGGCTACGCCGTGCGAAAGGAAAAAATTTCCGTGATAACTTTAGATCGCCCATTTGTCGAGAAGCTACCCGACGAATTTCGAGTCGTACGGATAAAGTCCCTAGGAGGAGTTCGTTAAAGTGCGAGGGACGAAAAACGCGATAAATCGCGTTTTTCCAACGCCAAATTCAAAATGGCCGACTTCCTGTACGTTATTTTATACCCCTCCAAGAGGCTTTTTTGCTCGTCTCCGCACCCTAGATATGCGTAGCGAGTTTCGTTGGTTTACGTGAAAGTTAAAGTGGGGGGAGTTAACGTTAAAAACGGAAGTGGGCGTGGCCTACGCAATTTTTGACGCAAAGTTCCGGAACCAATTACACATCGCAATTTTCACCACTTCTGACGCGCATGCGAAATTTGGTGAGTTTTCACATATGTTGCGGGGGTCAAAAGTGCGCGCAATGTATTAAAATAATAATCAGAATAATAATAATAATAATCGGACCGATATCAATAATGTTCGGCCTAGGGTGGCCGAGGTCACATGGGCGCGAGCGCCCATGTGACTAGGTTGGCGTGGGCCACCTACTGTCATGATTTAGGCCACTTTTAATGGGCTTTTGCCCGTCTTTTTCAGTGTTTTGTGTGTGTTTCGCAGGTTTGTCGGTCGCTGCGCGACCGATTTCAATAGGGTCTTCGCCGACCTAGGTCTCAGACCCTAATAATCGCACCGATATCAAGAATGGTCGGCCTAGGGTGGCCGAGGTCACATGGGCGCGAGCGCCCATGTGACTAGGTTGGCGTGGGCCACCTACTGTCATGATTTAGGCCACTTTTAATGGGCTTTTGCCCGTCTTTTCCAGTGTTTTGTGTGGGTTTCGCAGGTTTGTCGGTCGCTGCGCGACCGATTTCAATAGGGTCTTCGCCGACCTAGGTCTCAGACCCTAATAATAATCGGACCGATATCAATAATGTTCGGCCTAGGGTGGCCGAGGTCACATGGGCGCGAGCGCCCATGTGACTAGGTTGGCGTGGGCCACCTACTGTCATGATTTAGGCCACTTTTAATGGGCTTTTGCCCGTCTTTTCCAGTGTTTTGTGTGTGTTTCGCAGGTTTGTCGGTCGCTGCGCGACCGATTTCAATAGGGTCTTCGCCGACCTAGGTCTCAGACCCTAATTAAAGCTGCAAGCAGCGTTGATCGGGTCTTCGACGCCGACGCTCCGCAGGCTGTTGTCCGCACGTCGACGTGTCGCGAAAGGCGTCTCGAGGACTCGGCCGTAGGCAAACGTGGGAAGTTTCAGGCCGATCGGACGACGTACATAGGAGTTACGGCAGTATCACAAACATTGTGTTTGATGGCGAGTGATCTGTCGCCATGGCAACGGAATTTGATGACACCCCATAATACGCCTAGATGTGTTGAGGGCTGCATCGTTATCAAACCTGTGAAGTTTTGGGCCGTTTGGACGATTTTCCATTGAGTTAACACAACATTGGGTTTTATGGCGAGGGATGCGTTGCCATGGAAACGGCAAATGATGACATCCCATAATTGGCATAGAGCTGTTTAGGGCCTGACCATCACCCATCATATGAAGTCTGGTGCCGTTTGGACGATTTTCCATGGAGTTAACACAACATCGTGTTTTTTGGCGAGGGATGCGTTGCCATGGAAACGGCATATGATAACACCCCATAATTGACATAGAGCTGTTGAGGCATGGACCATTAATGATAGTCTGAAGTCTGGTGCCGTTTGGACGATTTTCCATTGAGTTAACACAACATCGTGTTTTTTGGCGAGGGATGCGTTGCCATGGCAACGGCATATGATGACATCCCATAATGTACTTAGAGCTTTTGAGGGCCGGACCATTAATGATAGTCTGAAGTATGGTGCCGTTTGGACGATTTTCCATTGAGTTAACACAACATGGTGTTTTTTGGCGAGGGATGCGTTGCCATGGAAACGGCATATGATGACATCCCATAATTGGCATAGAGCTGTTCAGGGCCGGACCATTAGCCATCAGCTGAAGTCTGGTGCCGTTTGGACGATTTTCCGTTGAATTACAACAACATCGTGTTTTTTGGCGAGGGATTCGTTGCCATGGAAACGGCATACGATGAGATCTCAGATTTCATGTAGAGCTGTTGAGGCATGAACCGGTGATATAAAAGTGAAGATTGGGGGACGATGGGACCGTGTCCATTGGAGTTACAGCGACACCGTGTTTTATGGCGAGGGATCCGTTGCCATGGTAACGCCATATTAAGTAACATGGGATTTGAAGTAGAGCTGTTCAGGGCCGCAGTGTTAACCATCACGTGAAGTTTGGTGGCGTTCTGAGCATGTCAGTTTGAGTTATGACATCATCGTGTTCCATGTTGAGGGATGGCCTAGCATCGAGCGAACGCGAACTTTGGCGCCAAATCACGGCTACGGCGTGCGAAAGAAAAAAATTTCCGTGATAACTTTAGATCGCCCATTTGTCGAGAAGCTACCCGACGAATTTCGAGTCGTACGGATAAAGTCACTAGGAGGAGTTCGTTAAAGTGCGAGGGACGAAAAACGCGATAAATCGCGTTTTTCCCACGCCAAATTCAAAATGGCCGACTTCCTGTACGTTATTTTATACCCCTCCAAGAGGCTTTTTTGCTCGTCTCCGCACCCTAGATATGAGTAGTGAGTTTCGTTCGTTTACGTGAAAGTTAAAGTGGGGGGAGTTAACGTTAAAAACGGAAGTGGGCGTGGCCTACGCAATTTTTGACGCAAAGTTCCGGAACCAATTACACAAAGCGATTTTCACCACTTCTGATGCGCGTGCGAAATTTGGTGAGTTTTCACATATGTTGCGGGGGTCAAAAGTGTGCGCAACATGTTCAAATAATTATCATAATAATAATAATAATCGGACCGATATCAATAATGGTCGGCCTAGGGTGGCCGAGGTCACATGGGCGCGAGCGCCCATGTGACTAGGTTGGTGTGGGCCACCTACTGTCATGATTTAGGCCACTTTTAATGGGCTTTTGCCCGTCTTTTTCAGTGTTTTGTGTGGGTTTCGCAGGTTTGTCGGTCGCTGCGCGACCGATTTCAATAGGGTCTTCGCCGACCTAGGTCTCAGACCCTAATAATCGGACCGATATCAATAATGGTCGGCCTAGGGTGGCCGAGGTCACATGGGCGCGAGCGCCCATGTGACTAGGTTGGTGTGGGCCACCTACTGTCATGATTTAGGCCACTTTTAATGGGCTTTTGCCCGTCTTTTTCAGTGTTTTGTGTGGGTTTCGCAGGTTTGTCGGTCGCTGCGCGACCGATTTCAATAGGGTCTTCGCCGACCTAGGTCTCAGACCCTAATAATAATCGGACCGATATCAATAATGGTCGGCCTAGGGTGGCCGAGGTCACATGGGCGCGAGCGCCCATGTGACTAGGTTGGCGTGGGCCACCTACTGTCATGATTTAGGCCACTTTTAATGGGCTTTTGCCCGTCTTTTTCAGTGTTTTGTGTGGGTTTCGCAGGTTTGTCGGTCGCTGCGCGACCGATTTCAATAGGGTCTTCGCCGACCTAGGTCTCAGACCCTAATTACAGCTACTTTAAATGACTGTGGAACATAGACTGACAGTAAAGATATATTCATCATATTTAATACAGGTGTATTAATTAGGGGTGCAATTTCCTTGGGTCTCAACTGGTGGGTCGCGACCCAAAAGTGGGTCGCGGACCCGTTTCGAGTGGGTCGCAGATGTGTGAGTGAAGAAAAAAAAAAATAGAATTTTTTTTTTTTGGGGAAAAAAGTCAAACTTTAATTTTGAAGGCCCGATTTTCTAACGCTGTGCATGCAGTAGGCGTTGGACTGGAAGTACCGGAGACCATAAACGGTCTTGAAAACTTCTGTCACGTAATGATCTTCTTCTCAATAAAACATCTTTGCTGATGTTTTTTCGAGTCTTTTGGCCAATCAGAATCAAGATTGTTGCCGGAAGTCCCCACGGTGTCACGATTTGGGTGTTGTGTGTTGAGTTTTGGGGTTTGTTTTGATTGTTCTGTTCTCCCTGTCTCTTGTCTGGTCCTTCTCCCTGTCTCTTGTCTGGTCCTTCTCCCTGTGTTTTCCTCCCTGTCTCTTGTCTGGTCCTTCTCCCTGTGTTTTCCTCCCTGTCGTTAGTTTCCCTGGTGTGTCTGATTGTCTGATTGTGTTCACCTGTTGCCCTTGTGTTTCAGCTCCCCTGCCCGGCTGTTTCTCGTCTCGTGATTACCCCTTCCTGTATTTAGTCTTGTCTTTCCCTGTGTTCCTCTGTCGGTTCATTGTTTGTCTTTCCTGTCTCCCTCCATGCTACCTTGCGTTACCTGTGAGTTTCATGCCATGTTTTGTTCTCCAGCTTTGGTAATAAAGCTCCTTTTTTGTTCATAGACCTTTTTCCCTTTTTGTATTCTGCATTTGGGTCCTACCTTTTCCGTAACCCTGACACACGGAGAATAACTTTGTGGTAGAACTATTCTTTATACATCCATGGGTACAACTTCAGATACAAATTAACACATAATGAAATATGACCCCCGGTTTGATGATTGACAGGTCACAGAACAATGGGGGCTATCTACCCTTACCCACAATTTAAAGTAATTCACACAGACTCTCTCCTCTTTGCTCTTCTCTCTGTGAGGAGCAGCAAGCTGTCAGAACAAAGTGAAAAACAAACAATGGCATAAAATATTATTAATATGTCGGGTAGTTATACATCTATTTATTTTCTTCTCAGAGTGTACCAGAATGGGTAGTTTATATGTTAGTATTTCTAAAAATCTCCTGGGGAACAATCCCCCCAGACCCCCCTTCTGGGGTTGGGTTTTCAGCATGTGTGCCTTTTTATGTTATACAGTTCAGCTTTGATTCCATCATCTCATTAAACCTTATTTAAAAGCATTATTTAGTTCTGTGAAGGGATATAAGGGATATATGCACTGTACTTCACTTTAATTAATAAAGTATGCTGAAAAGCGTATATACTGTATTACTGCACGATTTTTTTGTTGAATAGATTTGAGTGGTTCAAAATTTCGGGTCGCGATCTATTGACTAAGGAAAAAGTGGGTCCCGAGGCCTGACCAGTTGAGAACCACTGCTTTAGACTCATACTGTGGCTGAAGAACCACCTATTGATTGTGCAGATGACTTGACTTTAAGAGAGTTTTTTCTGTACTTATCTCTGTAAGCTGAAGTCTGTTGTTCAAGCATGTGATTAACTATTGTAACAGGACACATTGTACACTGAAGACTAAAAAAGCACTTAAACCTGAATATTCACATCTTTCTGACCTGCATTTCCATAACTCATTTTGAATGCTTTCATGTTTCCTCTTCCTCCTCCTTTCATATTTTCTTTTCCCCTCTCCTATGAATTAAGAGATCATTTAAAACACCAATTATCCCCTGACAATAGAAATGGGTCAGGGGTTGTCTAAGTTCCATAAATAGCTCTTACTGTGGGTGTTGTCTGGTGGCTGGGGTCAGTTATGCTCCACCATCTTCCAGAAGGTTTTATTTAGATCAGCAGATCTCAATGAAGCAGTGAGCTGCAGTGCCATCTAATGGCTGCTGTCAGCTCACATGAGTCAAACTCAAACTACCTATCATTACTGTACTAATTTCAGAAGCATTATATATGTAGCATGTGGTGCTGAATACCAAACATGGTGCAACACATAATTGTCAATACTCCTTATAGGTCCATGTGCCGTGTCATTGCTGTCCCCATGCAGAAGCCTTGGAGACAGACAGACCAGGCACTAAAACTATTTATGTTAGCATATTTCTCAAGTTTTCTTAGCCTAGCCCTGGTCATTTATAATAAACGCATAATTTAAAACAAAATTAAATAACTAGTCTTTGTAATAAACCAAATTGTCTAATGTCAAACAATATTAGGTGAAGCTTTTATAGAGAGCAACTCCATTGAATAATTTTAACTGCAACACATTGCTAGTGTGGGTGTTTTAATACAAAAAGTATTGAGGATTATATTGCAATAATTAACCTCTTACAAAAGACATATGTGCTGCTTCAAAAGGTAGTGATTTATTTTCTGGTGGATGGCAGAGATGTTTAACGGAGCGGCGCTGTTCGGGGTTGACCGACAACGATGGACCACCGTGAGGGGCGAGGGGGATGCTGCTGTACCACCGCATGACACTCAAAACAACGCTTTCTCTGGCTGTAATAATCCACGTGCATTCGGAAACATTAACACTCCAAATGTAAACAGGAAGCAGGTAAACCCGGCAATCAGAAAGAACCGGAACCGGAATTTCTTTCAGACCGTCAATAACTCAAGAACAGTCTGGGATCCCAAAGCCAGTGGCGCCTCCAGAAATTGTTCATAGGGGTGGCCAAATGGGGCCACTGAAAATCTTGGGGTGGCCCACCAAAACCAATAATGTAATTGTTGTAAAAGTATAGACTAGATGAAAACAATGGCAAAGAGAATCACCTACTGATATACTTTGGTTTCTTATTTTACATTTTCTGATACTATTCATCTGAAGTGAATATAATACGGATAGTTAACATTTTACTTCAAACAACATTTAAAAGAACCTTGTTTTGTGTTATTTATACATGTGTTAGGTGATTTATTGTTTTGTTTTTTATATATGCTAGTTGTTCTTTCCTTTTAAAAAGACAAATACAGCTTAATTTAAATAAGTTATTTTATTGTAAGGCACAAAATGTTCCTCTCCCTCATCTTTCTCCTCTTCTTCCTTCTCTTCTTCCTCCTCCTCCTCCTCCTCCCTCCTCCTCTCCTCCTCCTCACTAGCCCTATGCTGCTGCTCCCCTGCCAGCTCTGTCTCTCCTTTACTCATCTTCTTCTTAAAATAAGAAGAGATGTCTGTTGACTTTCTCTTCATTTTCTGCAAATTGACATTACACACAGCAGTGATTAATAGTAGCCTACGCATTACACCAGCCCAGCATACCGACATCAGCTAACGTTAGCTTAGCAAGCTAAACTAACGCTAACTAGGATAGCCGCCAAAGTGTGTTTACAGACGTATTATACCTGAAGTCAAGCCAGCCTTTACTGAGCCCCGAGCCTGTTTTCCAGGTCTTCCAGCGTTTTTCTCGTTTTAATGCCATTGAACACCATTTTTGATCAGAATAACAGCTAAAGGTAAGCATATCTCCGTTTTTTGCTACCTAAAGCTAACACACTAAAGCCTAAAGTGTTGTGATTCTCCAGAATACACAAGTGCACACCGGGATAAGTCCCGATTCTCCAAACCACAGTGACAGTGGCATTTCAATTGGTGCACTAAATGTACATATTTATAAAGAAAAATCAGTTTTTCAAATTTACACCATTCGCCAACAGGGGGTGCTGCAGCACCTCCAGCACCCCTACTTCCCGCGGCTATGGCTGGCTGTGTATTTGTTGTTAAATATCAGATAAACTACTACGCATATGTGACTGGCGAGGCGGTGTGTGTGGTGGGGGGGCCAGTGGGGGGGCCAACAAATATATCAGGGTGGCCATTGCCCCCCCTGGCCCCCCCCTGCTGGCGCCACTGCCCAAAGCTAAGCCATCAGGCCTTTTAGGGGGACATCTGAACATAAGAAGCATCAAATCTAAAAGTGAGCAAGTCCATCATCTTTTAATGGACTCCAATTTAGACTTTTTGTGTTTATCCGAGACCTGGCTTCATGAGTCCGCCCCCACAGCAGCCTTTCACGTGCCGGTTGTTAACATTTACCGGTGAGATAGACGCGGCTCAAAAGGAGGCGGGGTTATGAAGTATGTCAAGGACAGTATTCCCTGCAATGAAATACAGTTGTCAAATTGTAAAGGATTGGAAACTATCGGTGTTAATATAACTCTGTCACCACAAATGCCATTTGCTCTTATTGTAATTTTTAGGCCTCCATCTTCAAATAATCTTTTTTATGAACATTTTAAGAAGCTTTTAAGAGAATGTAATTTCAACAAAGAAGTTATTATAATGGGTGATTTTAACATTAACTGGGAGGATACATCGGCCAGAAAGAATCTAAAACAGATAACTGATTATTTTGACCTTGTGCAACTGATCAGTGGACCTACAAGAATAACAAATTCAACCAGCACTCAAATTGACTTAATATTTAGTAACAGACCAGAGAGAATTTTTAAATCTTTTAACATGTTAACTGGTCTTTCTGACCACAATATGACTTTAGTTGCCAGGAAACTAACCAATAAGCGTTTTAGCCCTTCCGTCAGGAAATATGAATCTTGTGGAATCCCCAAAAACAAATATGAGACCTTTACAAATGCTGTTGAACAGATTAAATGGGAAGATATTTTGCGTGGAATAGACCATGAAGAAGACAGTAAAATGTTCTCAAAAACGTTAGAGAGGACTATTAACAACTTAAAATGCAAAATCAAGCATAGAAATAACAAATACACTGTCCCTTGGATAAATAAGGATATTTTCAGACTAATGAAAGAACGTGATCTAGTCTTAAAAACTGCAATCAAAACTAAATTAAGCCATGACAGAAGTCAATTTACTATGCTTAGGAATAAAGTTTTAAAGAAATTAAGGAAAGCTAAGGCAGATTTCTTTTTAACTATAATAGACAAGGCAGGAGGTAATTCGAAACTGATCTGGGACCAGTTAAAACATTAACTGGTAATCAACATAGGGAAAGAAAACAGTTTGAACTTAAAGTAAATGGTAAGCTTATAAACACTCCAGGTGATGTAGCTGAAGTTTTAAATCACTATTTTATTGATTCTGTTGCTAACAGTGCACAGTGTTTTTCTCCTGACTGCACAAGTAATTGTCAAATTGATACAATGGAGCCAGCTTTCAGCTTAAGAAACACAACTGAAGCAGAAGTTAGAAGAGTAATTAAATCCCTTAAACCATCTAAAGCAAAGGATATATTTGGTATGGATGCAGTTATGCTCAAAGACCTCAGTACAACTCTTTCTCATCCTATTGCCAATATCATCAACCTCTCTTTCTGTCAAGGAATGTTTCCAAATGTTTGGAAGCCGGCTGTAGTTATCCCAATCTTTAAAGGTGGAGAACCAATGTCTACCAATAACTACAGGCCAATTAGTATCCTTCCTACAGTATCAAAAGTTGTTGAAAAACTTGTAGCTGAACAAATTATGAACCATCTGAATAACAGTGCTTTTTCTCTGCATCCAATGCAATTTGGCTTTAGGGCCAAATACTCTACAGAAACAGCCAACTGTTTTTTCACAGAATAAATAAAATCCAAAATGGATAAAGGTGGTGTTGTAGGAGCAGTGTTTCTCGACTTAAAGAAGGCCTTTGACACTGTTAATCACAGAAAACTCATATCTAAGCTATCCAGCATTAACTTCTCCACACAAACACTTAAATGGATAGAATCATATTTGTTCAACCGTTCTCAGTATGTCAGAGTACAGAATAATCAATCATCTAACCTCCAGCTGTCCACAGGTGTCCCACAAGGGTCAATTCTGGGTCCATTGTTATTTGCATTGTATATAAACGACTTACCATCGATATGTCCTGACACAAACATCCAAATGTATGCTGATGATACTGTCATTTATGTTCACGGAGGCAGTCTGACACAAGTGGCTAATGAACTGACGAACAAGATGGTTCATGTAACAGCTTGGTTGGAGCAATGCTGTCTGCAACTAAATGTCAGTAAAACTGTATGTATGTTCTTCCCCAAAACCAAGTCCTCCTGCGTTGAGCCAGATATGTTTGTGTCCGGGGAGAGGCTACAGGTGGTCTCACAGTACAAATACCTGGGGGTCTTAATTGATTCAAGACTCAATTTTAAGGCTCAGGTGAAAAAGGTCTGAAACAGGGTCAAATTCAGTCTGTCAAATTTGAGGTTTACCAGAGACTGCATGTCAACAGAGGCGGCTCTGATGTACATGCACTCTATGGTTCTATCTCACATCACATACTGCTTAACAACCTGGTCACATGCCTGTACAACCACTCTTAAACCCCTGGAATCATTATACAAACAAACACTTAAAATAGTAGATAAGAAATCAGTTTATTCTCATCATTGCCCAATACTCACAAAATAGAACTTGTTGAGTGGGAAAATGTAATGAGATATGCAAATGCTTGCCTCATTTACAAAATAATACACGGCCGTACCTCACCTCCGCTCAGACATTTTATCACCATACGCACACCTGTAACTAGGTCAACAAGAGCTGCAACAAGAGGAGACTGCGTTGTTCCATTAAGGAAGAGTTCATTCAGCCAATCTTCTTTTTCTTTTAAAGCTGCACAACAGTGGAACTCAATCCCAGTAAAGATTAGAGAACAAAACACCTGCAGTTTATTTCAATCTAACTTAAAAACATGTCAACACTGTCACAATCTGCACTTTACAACACTCTGTTTGTACATGTGCCTTGACCTGTTGCTATCTGTCTGCTTTGTGAATATGTATTTTAGTTTTGTTTTTATGTTTTTATATATGCTTTTATCATAATCAGGGTTCATACACTTTTTCACCAATGATTTTCAATGACTTTTCAATGACTTCTCCATGATCTTTAACTAATTTTCCATGACCGAAAAAGATTACTCTTTCTCAGCGGTACCACTGAAAATGGTTTATTTTAACATGGAACAGGAAAATAAGGTCTGCATATGAAACATGTTGTGCCTATCTAAAACAAATCAAATAGTTGGCTTACTAGCTTCTATGCGCTAAAGCAACTGTAGTCAGGGATGCAAACTAATCAGATATGAAAAAGGTGACAAGCATCCGAGCCCCCGACCCCCCCACCCCACGGAATATCGGCTTTAAAATGAGGAATAACAGAGGATTTTAGCAGCCAGAACAACTAAAGCAGCGGTGTTAATAATAACAGAAACGCTAAAGAGTCACATCTAATAGAAATATATAAAAGCATTTATTTTAATTGTGTAGCAGTCAGTTTATAATTTTGGCAGCACTGTTGAGCATTTTGAAAATGTATTTTCATGCCTCTGTGCAAAGCTTAGTCTTTCTATCTTTATAGCCAGCGGTGTAAAGTAACCAAGTTCATGAACTCAAGTACTATACTTGGGTAAAATGTTGACATACTTTTGACTTTACTTAAGTATTTCAATGTTTTGCTACTTTGTTCTTCTACTCCTCTACAGTTCAGAGGTAAATGGTATTTAATACCTTTAGTTACTTTACAGATGTGGATGAATGATGTGAAATATAATCAAGTGTTAAATCAGACTTTAGTTCCACCTGGAGTAAATCCTCAAGCTACCCTGCAGTATACAAAGTCATTCAAACTAGCTGCTCCTTTACCAGCTTTGAGAACACTTTAATGATCAATCATTATAAAACATATCATATATATTATTCTGAAATGGACCGATCTGCACAATGACTACTTTTACTGTCGCTACTTTCACTATATTTTGATGATAATACTTTTCTACTTTTACTTGAGGAACATTTTGAATGCAGGACTTTTACTGTAACAGAGTATTCCTACACTCTGGTACTTCTACTTTTACTTAAGTACAAGATCTGAATACTTCTACTTTTACTCAAGTACAATATCTGTGTACTTCTACTTTTACTCCAGTACAAGATCTGAGTACTTCTACTTTTACTCAAGTACAATATCTGAATACTTCTACTTTTACTCAAGTACAATATCTGTGTACTTCTACTTTTACTCAAGTACAATATCTGAGTACTTCTACTTTAACTAATGTACAAGATCTGTGTACTTCTACTTTTACTCAAGTACAATATCTGAGTACTTCTACTTTTTCTCTAGTACAATATCTATACTTATACAACCTCTGTTTATAGCCTATGAAAAAAACTATTAGAAAACGAAGGCTAAAGCTAACGTTAGCAGATAGTGACAATGTATGCTAGTTAGCTAGCTCAACGATTCCTTAAATAATATTGCGACAGAAAAACGTTTCAGTTCACATCACGCTCTGCCGCTCTGCTCTGAACACCTGAACGGCCCGCTCTAACAGCTGTTCACCAGCGGTCCAGTCTGTGCCACAGTGACTCCGGACCGCACAGTTACTGTTAACGAACGCACCGTAGGTAATGTAGCAGCTGAAGTTAGACCCTCATCACGGAGCAGCAGAGTTCAGCCGACAGGCAGGAAGACTCGAGCACACAGCTCGCGCTTCATATATTAAAAAATAACACCATGCGCGTCATGATGGCACATAACAGCTCGCGACCGCAGATTATTTCGGCGATTAGATCAAATGTAAATTATATTTGACGCAACTTTAGTTACATTTCCATGACTTTTCCAAAACTTTGGGAAAATATTGTTTTCCATAACTTTTCCAGGGCATGGAATTTGCATTTTGAATTTCCATGACTTTTCCAGGTTTTCAATGACCGTACGAACCCTGCATAATATAAGCATCTATGTTGAATGTTGTTTTACTGATTGTATTTACCTGTCATTTGAAGTTATTTTTTTTTTTGGATGACTTTCAACATCTGTCCAGGGACTGCATTTGAAAAATAGACTGTTGGCTAACTCTGGCGCATTTACAGAAATGTCAATCAATGTGCACTGTCCCTGTCAAATAAATAAATTAAAAAAAATAAACATCACACACCAGTCCTCATACAGTGCAAATGGATGTTATTATTTGAAAGTCAAGGGTTTTTGGCAGAGATGGGAGTAAGTCATACATGTGCAAGTCATGAGCAAGTCTCAAGTCTTAACCTACAAGTCTCAAGCAAGTCCCAAGTCACTGTGGTGAGAGTCAAGCAAGTCAAGTCATTGCTCAGGTCAAGCAAGTCAAGTCATTGCTCAGGTCAAGCAAGTCACAAGTCAAGTCATACAAAATTCTGATGAATAAACCCAATTTCCGCATTTAAATCAGTTAACAATATTGTGGTTATGAAAAGTTTAGTTTTATTTTCAACATAAACAGCAATGGAGAGTGGGGCACTGAAATGATAACCCTATACGTTCTAAAAGGGCTCTAAAGTGATAACAGGAGTACAACACAAATATTTTACATCAACATGTTAAGGCTCCTGCCCTCGCTCCCTTTGAGCAGGGCCACAGCATTTCTCCATGGTCTGTCTTATGGCTCATTTCCACCCAGGCCTCACTCGACTTAGTACGGTTTTGTTAGGCCTTGTTAGGCCCGGCTCACTTTAATGCTGTGCTTCCATTACAGTTTAGGAACAGGGGTAGTATCTATAGTAACGCAGTGTAGGCGGAGCCGTGACGTCATCTTCAGAAAAACAACATCAGCCGTTAGCTGTTAGCACTCAAGCTCACAGCTCCTCATATCTGTTCAGAAACTAGAAACAAGTTAAACAAGTACAAACCACAGACTGTCTGTGTCATGGCGAATACAGTCGCTGGTTTATTTATGTCTGTATAGGCCGTTGTTGTGAGTGTGGACGGTCGGAGCATATAGTGCGTTAGCTTAGCCGATCTCCATTCAGACAACACGCATTTTAAAAGGTTTTTCGCCTGCCGTCTGTCTGCAGACTTGTCAAAGCATTAATTCATGGTTTTTACTAACCGGTATCAGTATGTTGTTACTTCGGCATCATTTTGAAACGTGTATTACAATTAAATCACGGTCAAATATGTTCATCTTGTTGTAGTTGTAGCCCCCTTGCCAGCGATTCTCTCACTAGTTTAGGATATTCAGCCCGGTTGTTGGCCCGCTTGTTGGCCCGATAGAACCACAATTTTGTCGGGCCAGAAAAAAGGTGAAAAAGTAGCCCCGGGCCGGAACTAGGCCTAGTGGAAACGCAACCACAAACGGGCCCGGCACGACACGGCACGCTTAAACCGCGCTCCGCGCCATGGTGGAAATGCGCCATAAGGTGCTCCCACTGTCTCATTGTTTTCCTAACTGTGTCTGTGCAAAAAGAAATATTGCATCAAACCCAATACAACGGAATAGTGTATGTACCAGGGCGCATGATATGTGTGTGTGTTTGTGTCTAGACAGTGCAACATTAAGATTAAACACATTTCTTTCATTTGGGAACACCCGCATATACATATGGAGTTAGCCAGATGTGTGTAAATTACTGTTCATGGTAATTTGAAAACAAATGCCGTTGTCGGGGACACACAAACACACCGAACACACTGAGCAGAGCAAAAACACACACACATCATGCGCCTTAGTGACCGGACATCTCCTTAATAAAATGAGTAATAGGGGGATTAATCGGGCAGTTCGATGTGTGTAGAGGTGTGTGTGGTTAAAACGTACCAGCCTGAGGTCGCTCTTTAGCTGTTCTAATGAAAGTAAACACAGTGAGGGCGTTGCGTAAAAGGCACAGCTCTTTGCGCGCTGGTGCTGCTCTTCTCAGAGGCGGAGTTACACGTCCCGCTGCCTCCTGGTGCTGTAGCGATTTCATGAAGTGAATGAGAGTCCGAGTTCGAAATATATCCAAAATAATGTATGCACTGCCATTTCCCAACATAAACATTACAGTCTGCAATGAAACGGTTGTCTCCTGTGTGCTCCACTTCCTACCCGGCGCTCTGGTAACTTTCTCGTGCGAACGAGATACAGTATCTTTATTTTTTTTCATTGCCCTTTAGGGGCTCCGTACAATACAAAAACAAATGCAAATATTTAATTTTAAAAAGTAAAGTCCTTTCGAGTCATCTGTCTCAAGTCAAGTCAAGTCTCAAGTCATGAATACCAAGTCAAAGTCAAGTCAAGTCTTTTATCAATGTTAGTCAAGCAAGTCTCAAGTCCAAAAATATGCGACTCTAGTCTGACTCGAGTCAAGTCATGTGACTCGAGTCCCACACCTCTGGTTGTTGGTAAGGTAAGAGATAGTAGTACAAAGAAGATATAAACGTATTATTTATCGAAAACTAATTTACTATTAATTGAAAGAAACACAAGTAAAGAGCAGGGCCAAGTCAAGAACACAACAGCCCGATTGGCAAAATAAGTTGATGACTGTTTGATGACATATCAAAATTTGGCTAAAGTCTGTTTTCATGATTAACAATTAAAGAAAAGTTCTCTGCATTTTTGTCAAAAACCTGCATGATATGATAGAATGCATGATTTAACGTTGTGTGGCTGTGGCATCAAAAGCACTGCTTTCAATAGGGGCATTTTAGCTTGTAGTGTATTCTATAGGTGTTGTGTTGTCTGCAAAGGCTAAAATCCCTGTGTTCTGTTGGATTGAAGCACCCTGCAGTTGTTGAAGGTTCGAGACCGCTCCGCGCCGTTCTTTTGATGAGTGGTCTGCTATAAAAAGGAAGGACTCAGACAGAGATATGAGATTAAACAATAAACTGATTTAATGGTAGAAACAACAGTACAATATAACGAAGTACTTATATAACGAAGTACTTCGGGCCTCAGCTCTTCCACCGTGCGATGTACGTATCAGACAGTCAGACCGAACAGAGGCCGCGAGTGTACAGAATTCACAATATTTATTCCCACAAACGGAGAGGAGTTGTGTGGGAGGAGTTGTGTCGGTTGCTCCTCCCTAGGTGTTCATCCATTGGTGGACTCACTCCTGGGCGAGCCCTAGGCAGCGAATCAGAGTGAGTCAGCCATAGGCGAGCTCTAAACAGCGAATCAGAGTGAGTCAGCCATAGGTGTGGGAAGTTTGGATCTCCTGCGCCGCCGATCAGTCCCAGGTCATCTTTTAT
>JASDAP010000061.1:0-180000 GCA_031216635.1 Dissostichus eleginoides | reverse complement strand
TCGAGAAGGAACTCGACAAGGGTCTTGAGAGGGGACTCGAGAAGAGACTTGAGGGGACTCGAGAGGAGACTCGAGAGGGGACTTGAGAAGGGACTTGAGGGGACTCGAGAGTGGACTTGAAAAGGGTGTTACGCCCAGATCTAGGGGAACCTAGGCGCAGCATAAAATGTGCACTCTCCCCCTTTTCCCACTCCCAACATGGACGCCGAGTCAGATGTCGTTTGGTAAATTTAATTACCAAAATATTTACAAAGAGGAGTAACAAAACCACAACAAACAAACCTTTTAACACAAAAATCTTACCTAACGAATGAGAAAAATAAACGTACAGGCTTCTTACCTACTCTAACGTAAAAACAGGAAAAAACAAATTAACCAAAAGAAAAGGGTTTTGCACTCCTGAGAAAAATAAAGCGTGTCTACAAAGACAGGTTTAGTAGCTTTTCTTCTACAGTCTCACAACAGAAGAGAAGGACCGGTATACGGTATAAATAGGTACACAGCACAACAGGACAGATATCTTAACGCAATTTGTGTTGGGAGTAGGAGAAGTCAAGTCAGAGAGAGGGCAGAGGGACTGCATGGCTGCAGCTTCTTCCTCTTCAACCTCTTCTTCAGGTTGACCAATCAGCATGTTGAAGGTAGCTAATCTGCTAATGGGCACCACCTGCTTGCTCATTCACACACACACTCACAGACACAGGAGGAGGGAAAAATATCTACACACAAATGACCTAACGACCCAGGGTCGTAACAAGGGACTCGAGAAGGGACTTGAGAGGGGACTCGAGAGGGGACTTGAAAAAAGGGACTCGAGAGGGGACTCGAGAGGGGACTTGAGAGGGGACTCGAGAGGGGACTTGAGTCGGCAAGGCGGGACCCCCGATGAAGAAATGACTTGAGTCGGCCGGACCGCTAAGTAACCTGTATAACCTGTTTCAATAACTATAACCTTGGCCCGACATATCTTAGGCGCCAATAGTCTGTGTAAAAGGTATCCTTGTGAAACTGCTTATGAAACTAGGGCAATATTCTTATTGTTGCATTATTTGCTTCCTGTGCTCATTGTGTGTGCCGTGACTTGGGAATGGATGGACCCAGTCGCCCCCCCCCGGGTTTTGATGGGGTGGACAGGAGCGTGCGGAGGGGTTGCATGGGAAAGTGTTTAACTTGCAACATTGAAAGTAGCAAGGTCATGTGCAGAGACTGAGAGAATACAAGAGGTAGTCAGAACAGCACATCGCACCGGCTTTTGCAAAAGATAAGATTGTTATGTTCACCCAATGTTGACCCCTAGGAAGAGGGAGTAGCGCCAGGTGCAAAGATAAATTGTTATGTTCACCCCATGTTGACCCCATGAATTGTTCACCCCATGGCTGCCATGAAGACGGCCTTGGACTTATCAGTGGGCGCAGTAGATCCAAATCTCCCACGCTCTGTCCAGGAGTGGAAGACGGTCTCCAGGGCAGCAATGGCTGACTCACTCTGATTCGCTGCCTAGGGCTCGCCCAGGAGTGAATCCACCAGTAGATAACACCTAGGGAGGAGCAACCGACATAACTCCTCCCACACAACTCCTCCCCGTTTGTGTGTATAAATATTGTAACTTCCTTATACTCGGGGCCCCTATTCTGTCTGACTGTCCCGATACGTATATCGCACGGTAGTGGAACCGGGGCCCGAAGTACTTTGTTATATTGTACTGTTGCTTTTACCATTAAATCAGCTTATTGTTAACCTCATATCTCGGTGTCTGAGTCCTTCCTCTTATAGCAGACCACTCATCAACGAACGGCGCGGAGCAGGCTCGAACCTTCAACCACTTCAAAAGGGTGGTGCTCCAACAGGAGACGGGGAGCCGGAGCCAGCACGCCGACAGGACACGGGGGGCTGGCGTCGGCCGGAGAGCCAGCAGGAGACGGGGAGCTGGAGTCGGCCGGCACGCCGACAGGACACGGGGAGCTGGCGTCGGCCGGAGAGCCAACAGGAGACGAGGAGCTGGAGTCGGCCGGTATGCCGACAGGACACGGGGAGCTGATGTCGGCCGGAGAGCCAACAGGAGACGAGGAGCTGGAGTCGGCCGGTATGCCGACAGGACATGGGGAGCTGGCGTCGGCCGGAGAGCCAGTACTGGAGCCGGGACCATGGCTGCTGGGGCCGGTACTGGAGCCGGGACCATGGCTGCTGGGGCCGGTACAGGAGCCGGAACCATGGCTACTGGGGACGGTACTGGAGCCGGAACCATGGCTGCCGGGGCCGGTACTGGAACCGGAACCATGGTTGCTGAGACCGGTACTGGAGCCGGAACCATGGCTGCTGGGGCCGGTACTGGGGCCGGGACCATGGCTGCTTGGACCGTAACTGGGGCCGCTGGAGCACGGGCTGGAATCCTGGCCTTTATCTTCCAGAAACCTTCCGGAGGATCCGCGGACCTCCCAAGGCCAGGCCAGACCCCAGGAAAGGGTTAGAGGCTTGAGACAAGTTTTCAGGGCTACTTGTAAAAGTTTGTAGCCACTCAGGCAACAAGCTCCTGAGCCAGGGCTTGCGAGCAACCTCCTGGCGTGCCTCCTTCAAAGCAGCCACTCTACGCCGTCTAGATGAGCCGTCATACCAGGTATAAAAAATGTACTTCAGAGAGTACCCAAGACGTTCCGCCTGTAGAGCAACAAAACAGAAACTGCTGGGTCCAAATTTGGTCGGTTCATTCTGTCAGGAATCGGGAAAAGATAGGACCCAAATGCAGAATAAAAAAGACAAAAAGGTCAAGGAACAAAAGGCGAGCTTTATTTTAAAAAGCTGATGACTGAAAAAACATGACATAAAATAAACAGGTAGCACGAGGTAGCATCAAAACAAAAACTAACCGTGAGCAACATGGAGGGAGACAGGAAAGACAATGAACCGACATGGAACACAGGACAAGACAAGACTAAATACAAAGAAGGGTAATCACAGGACAAGACACAGCTGGGCAGGGGAGGCATAAACACAAGGGCAACAGGTGAACACAATCAGACAATCAGACACAGGAGGGAAAACACAGGAAGGAAGACAAGACACAGGGAAGGTTTCTCAATTCTCTAATTTCCCCTCCTCGACTCCTCGAATCCTCGGTCCTCCGGTAGTGACCCGGAAATGGATTTCAGCGCGCCATGTTGAAGGACATCTCATTTCTCTAAATGCACATCGAGGACCGATGATCGAGCATCGAGGAGGCTCTCTGGAGGAGCTATAATCAAGGATACACTGATGGTTCCTCCGCGGCTCCTCCGCGGATGTATTTCCGGCAACAGTGATGTTTAAAAGAGTCGTGACGCACGGCCGGACTTATCTCAGCCAATGACAGCTCTGCATGCATCCCCTGGATATTATTTTATTAACTGCTTTCATCGCGACGCGATGTTTACAGCGGAACAGCTGTGAGGTCCATGCAGAAAGCAGAGCAGTGTGTAAAAATATATATCACTCAGTATAACAGGCCTACATTACTTCCTGTATTTGTATGCTTTAGTTTAGTAGATATCTACAAACAAAGAGTCGATATTTTTCTAAAACCATTTAGTGCTTCACATAATAAAATACACAACGGCTGTATCCTAATCCTGATATATGCTTTAGGAGCTGTAGGTGTGTGTTGTACAGTGTGTAGGTGTGTGTGTGCGTAGATGCGGCTGACAGAGAGGTCTCAGTTGGTTTGGTGTCCTATGCTTACTTTTAATACTTGTAAATAAAACTTTTGGCCCGTAATTTCATTTCCCCATTGTAGCGACCAGAGAGAGGGGGGGATATATATATTCTCTGATAGTGTTACGTTATTATGAGAGTGCTCTCATACTTGTTTGAATCTGAAATTGTATATATTTATATAAATATATGTGTGTGTGTGTATATCCGCATCTGTAGCCTGTTATTGTCTCATTATACCGCACTGTGAATGAATTAAAAGTAAATATATAAGTTGTCATGAACTGAGGGTGTTTCTCAATGTCGAGGAAGGCTGCTCCAGAGCCACTATTTCAAGGATGCTACGTCATCGAGTCCCGCCGAAGGACTGTTCCAATGTCCAGGATGCTTGGAATTCTACCGACAAGGCCGGCTCTAGACAATTTGCTGCCCTAGGCGAGATTTTAACTGCCATATTTTTTTATCTCTCCAGTTTTAAACGATATTTTTGGTTTACTGTCCTATAGTATACATTAAAATGATTCCAACCCCCCCCTGTCAGAGGCATGACAGGGGGGGCACGAGAGACGAGGAGGAAAAATGGTTATTAAAAAAATAAAAGTAATCATAATTTGAAAAATTATTGATTCGAAAATAATATGATACAGTATAGTACAACTACGTCTGGGTCTCTGTGTTTCATTCAAGCTCGGCTCTGTGTGTGTGTGGAATGAGCCATTTTGTGTGTGTGCGCGAGCGAGAGAGAGAGAGCGCACCGGTACCGGAGTCCTCTCCTGTCAGACTGAGAGGCTCAGTGAACTAAAGGACTCTTGAGTGTTTAGATAGTTAACTTTAGTTTGGTCACGATTCATGTAAACAATTATTTCCGAGGCACACGTTTATATGATCATTATAGTTATAAAAAAATAAGAGAATAAATGAAAAACAGGTTTGAAATACTATATGACAGTAAAAAAAGAATAAAGTTTAAAAGGGTGATTTGTAAAATATCCATAAAGAAAAAGAAAATCTGTTAACAGTTCTGTTTCAAATGGGTGTTGAGAGATGTATCCATAGATCTCTTCATTTTGCTCTCAAAGTGCACCAGATTGAAGCTTTTAACTTCAATATTTAAAAAAAAATCTGCCCCCGGACCCCCCTATATGAGGTCCACACACCACCTATAAAAATAGCACTTTACCCCTGCTTACACTTATATGCCGTGAGCTGATTATCGAGCCTTCATTGTAACAGTCGCAGGTACACTGTGTATTTGCGTGGGGATTGTTGCAGTAGAAAATTCCACTGTAGCGCCCGGTACATTAATGGGAAACCCTAAATGTTTGAGCACCCTCTATGAAACGTCAAGGTACCCCACAGCACCCCCAAAATAAATCTCTGGCGCCGCCACTGAGCCTGCAACCCCGGGCAGGCTCATTGCAGCCACTAATGCTGTGATAAGACACACTTTTTTGCCGAATATCAGCATTTTCTTTCTTTTCATTTTTTTGCACAGATTGCAAAGTGGCAAAGTATTATAACTTATTGTTCTAGCAAAGGGATTGCACAATTGTATTATGTATTTATTTTTTTGACCACACAGAATTATGGAGCATTGTTTTATTATCACTGTTCTAGCAAAGTGATTTTTTTATTTTTTTGAAAGGAATGCTCACGTTCATATTGATGTATTTTAATAAATGTTAACTTGGCTCATTACGTGACTATTTGTGTTTCTCCAAAGGGGGGGCCTGACAGAAAAAGTTTGAGAACCACTGGACTAAAGTGAACTATCTAAACACTCCTTTACCTCCTCACTGAGCCTCTCAGTCTGACTGGGGAGGATTCTCCCTCCACATTATTGTAGAAACATCTTCATCTTATATCCGTTAGCGCAGCTAGCACCAGATTCTAATAACAACAGCGCCGGTACCGGGCGGTGCGCCCTTCTCTCTCTCCCTCGCTCGCTCCCACGCTCACTCGCACTTTGGCTGTGAGCTTGATAAGCCAACATCCCCCACTTTCATCACTTACAGCGCCCATCGTACAGGGCAAATGAAAAGTGTAACCGGGGTGAAAAGGGTGTTACATTTACTTAATTATGAATATTGTTACATCAAGGCCGAAAATTAGGATGAGCACCAAAGGTCAAACATTTTTTTTTCTTTCTCCCAGAGCTGCCAGCGCAGCGCACCCCCAGATCTGGCGCCCTAGGCGAACATCTATAACGCCAATGCTAAGGACCGCCCCTGTCTACCGAGGCCGGCGTCCTTCATTGCGGGAAATTTCGAGGCTGCACATGTGTAGCCTCCGCGGTCTTAAAATCCCCACAATGCTTTGCGCACGGACCAATTTCCAAATCTTTGGCGGAAATCGCGCTCCATTTAAGGCGGGGCCTCGCATATGACGCACACCTGCTGTTAGCCTGTTCCACCATTCTTCGTTTTCCGAGGCTAGGAAGGATTCTTGCCTCGCTTCTGAAGGACCTGACTCGGAGGGACATGTCCTACCAAGGAAGCGTCCTCGACATTGAGAAACACCCACAGTTCTGTCCATCAGACAGAGTGCTGTGCCTCCTGTCATCATTAATGGACGTCTCTTTAAAATGACCGCTCAGAGGAGAGGATTTCTCATTTCTCTAACCGCCTGCTGCTTCCCCTCCTCTCTCCTCGGTTCCCCTCCTCGACTCCTCCGCTCGTATCTCCTGTGGGCGGGACTAAGACACGAGGATAGGAGTCGAGGAGGGGAGTCGAGGAGGGGAGTCGAGGAGGGGAATAGAGAAATGAGAAACCTTCAGGGAGAACAGAATTGCAAAATAAAACCCATGACAAGACAGACAAAACTAAAATCGTGACATAAAACTAAGATCGTGACAAAACTCGCGCCCAAACCGTCGAAATTACGATGTCAATTTCGCCATGAAACTCCGCAAACGAGTCACTGTGGAATGTGGGCCGCATTTAGAAAATCTAAAGTGTGGCTGCATATGACTGCCAGTCTGAATGGTGGGGTCTGTAACCACTGCAAGAAGTTTATTTCTGGGAAAGGTGGCAACACATCCAACCTCCAACCAATGTGTCTCGTATGGCAACCAAGTACCTTTGTGTTCAGATAAGCAGCGTGCCAAGCGAGAGAGTGTTCAGTTCAGCAGGTGATATCCTACGCTGTGAAAGGGCCCGTTTGGATCCAGAGAGAGCAGATATAATCATCTTCTTGAAGATGAATGCACAAAACTGAACTGTGATGGGATTTGTTTTCTTTCATCAGGCAAATGTTGATTTTAATGATGCTATTTGTTTTATGTCCAATGCCGAGATCTCATGATCCTTTATGTGTTCTCTGGTCAGTTGAATCTCAGGTTGAATATTGATTATACTGGTGCTATTTTCTTTTTGCATTGACAAGATGTACTATTCCCGCCTGATGGTTGTTATAAATGATATTGCAGAATCGGTTTTCTTCATAGATAACGTGTTTTTCATTGTTTGTTCAGTACTAAAAGGTAAGTCCCACAATTTAATTTAATATTAATTTGACATGTTAACTATATTATAAAGCGCTTCATGGGAGTAATTGCGGGATGATTCAATTGTTTCCTTATGCAACATGAAAGTATCACGAATCGGTTGAGTATCGGTATCGTAAAAAAGTCAACGATATGCATCCCTACGTACTACAACTACAAAAACAATCGCTTTGTTTTTTCATCAGGAAATGCAGCCCGGCTCAAACAAACGATTTTTAATCATCATCCTCACGATCACTTAATGTATCATATGTTCGCCGAATTGACATGAAAGCACTAACAAATATGAATTTGCTGTAGTCAACTTCATTAAAACTTTATTAACGTGCCTAAACTCAGTAATTCACTAAAAAGAGGTTTATTTTTAATGGAGCCTCGTCATCTCACCACGGGCAAACAATAATATTTACAGTGTTAATAGTTTACTGTATTATTACTGTTTAATATTACTGCTATAACAATCACACATTGAGTTCATTGTTGTGCAAAGATAAAATCAGACCGTTGTTTTTTTAAATAGTCTGAATGAAACTCTGCAGCTCTCAGTAGGTGATCAGCTGTGTGTGACTCGCCTAATGGGCCATCTGCCACGGCTCTCGAGATGAAAGGGAGATTATTATTATTAATATTTTCTTTTTTTAAATACATGTTTTGGACCTCAGGCCGGAATCAAACCTGGGTCCTCGCGGGCGGTAGTGGACTGTTACAGCCGGAGACTAGCAACGGCAGTGGACTTTCACAGCGCTGCTGCGCCGGACCCGCCGGAGCCTCGCAACGGCGGGTGTTTGCGGCGGCGGATGCGGTACCGGCACAGTGGCGCTGTGAAAGTCCATGGCCCACCTATGCCAGAGCCAGCGGCCCACCGAAGGCAGCAGCCCACCAACGGCAGCGGCCCACCGGGAAAAGTCCCGAATCTCCCGATGGCCAATCCGAGCCTGCTCACACACACACACAACTGACACCAAAATCATTTACAGACATATGTAAAAATCTCTCATACACACATGTGAAACGCTCTCACACACACACACAACAGCGTTGCAGTCGGGAAGAAAAGCAATGTGGAGCGGCACCTCACCACTTCATAAGTAACCGTGACACTTTCCGAAATCCTGTTTGTGTCCCCCCACAAATAGGCCTATGTTTATTTAATTTTTTTAACGCAAGCCGTCATCGCCACGGAGGAGCACACAGCCTCTTTGAGCGAGCGAGACAGAGCGAGAGAGAGCACACCTTTATCTATTTAATATAGCCTAGTTGTAAAAAATAAAGTTAGAAATCATTCCAATGTGTACTATAGGACACTAAAAAAAAAAAACAGTTTAAAAGGGGAGTGATTAGTAAAATATGCATACATAAAAAGAAAGAATGCTAACTAGGTAACATAAGATAAGAATAAACAAGTTTAAAAAATGTGTTATTGGTGATCATATTCTAAAGATGTTTGGATTATTGAAAAGTATAGAGCTCCCTTTCATATGAGTGTTGAGAGCTGTATCCATAAATTCATTTTGTGCTCAAAGTGCACCAGATTGATGCATTTAACTTCAACATTTTTAAAAAAATATCTTCCCGGGGTGCATGCCCCCGGACCCCCCTGGAGGATGTGGGGTCGACCCCCCAAATAAAGCAGGTTAAAATAATTAAATTGAATACATTTTATTTTAGTTAACAAACAAACACAGGGGCGGACTGGCCATTGGGACGTTCGGGACGTTCGGGACGAATCCCGATGGGCCGGTACTGAAGTGGGCCGGTCGGACGATGTGGGCCGGTCGGATAAGTCACTAGCACCCCCCCCCCGTCAACAATTTACTAAAGGTAATTACTTGCGGTACCGAAGTGGGCCAGTGGAGAGTCCCGGGCTGATTTGTAGTCCCAGTCCGCCCCTGCTAAAGTAACCTGTGTAACCTGTTTCAATAATTATAACTTTGTCTGTGTAAAATGTATACTTATGAAACTAGACCAAGTGTTCTTATTTTGTTTTGTTTGATGTGGTCAATTGTGTGTGCGTTGACTTAGGAATGTAGAGGATCCAGTCGCCCCCCCCCGGGTTTTTTAATGGGCCGGATAGGAGCATGGGGGGGTTGCAGGAGAAAGGTAATAAAACTGACACCATTGAGTCTATGCAGAGATTGTACTGAGAGAAAAGATTGGGATGCGGAGTGGTACGGCCAGGTGCTGAGGATAAACGAAGATAAGGATTGGTACCTCACCCCCGTTCAACCCAGAATTGTTTATTTTATGGCTGCCATAAAAGATGACCTGGGACTGATCGGCGGCGCAGGAGATCCAAACTTCCCACACCTATGGCTGACTCACTCTGATTCGCTGTTTAGACCTCGTCAATGGCTGACTCACTCTGATTCGCCCAGGAGTGAGTCCACCAATGGATGAACACCTAGGGAGGAGCAACCGACACAACTCCTCCCACACCTCTCCGTTTGTGGGCAAATATATGAATTCTGTACACTCGGGGCCTCTGTTCTGTCTGACTGTCTGATACGTACATCGCACAGTAGTAAGAACCAAGGCCCGAAGTACTTCGTTATATTGTACTGTTGTTTTTACCATTAAATCAGCTTATTGTTAAACCTCATATCTCTGCGTCTGAGCCCTTCCTTTTTATAGCAGACCACTCATTAAACGAACGGCGCGGAGCGGGCTCGAACCTTCAACCACTGAAGGGTGCTTCAACCCAACACTGCCCAAACAGCACACAAAGGTTAAAGGTAAGCATATAATAATGTTAAAATGTGCTAAATATATATGTAACCCACATGAAAATATAGGGCTACTAGACCCCTTTATGTCATTTAGATGTATGAATACATGACTGATTCTATAATTTAGGGTGCATTTCACATCAACAAAACAGTACAAAAAAAGTGTTCTTTCTCAATAAAACAATCAGTGGTTCAAGTTAGTATATTTCCTCAGTGTAACATATCCACTAGTTGCAAAGCTTAAACATTTTTTTATGTTATCTATTTTAGATATTTTAAATTTGAAAAAATGAGGTGCAACATAGTTGACAATGAAACTCAAACATTTGATGCAAATAACATAGTTGACTGGACACATTATTAACCATCAGCACTATGTTCATTTCAAGGCAGAAGTGCACAATTCCATTGATAATGATGTGTAATGATGTCTACATGTCATACAAATTGTCAACTAGGTTACCTGTCAACTAGGTTACTACAGTTATTACATTACTGGGTAACTTAGTTGACAGGTAACCTAGTTGACAATTTCCCTATTTTGACCCATCATTTCAATGGTAGGCCTTGCCTGGATGACCACATGTCATTTTCTTGAACAGGTTAACATCACATTTGAACATATAATTGAATTAAAATCATTAAACAATTGTAAACCATAACAATGTACGTAACATTGTTGACGGTCAATTAATATACTCATTGACAATGTGCTATTATACATAAAATATTGTAAAACATTAGAGGACAATCACCACAGTGTGTTCAAAATGTCTGCCAAAGAGGAACATGGCATCATGTGATGCTGGTGACATGGTATTGGGACAAACAATTTTTGAGTTAAAGGGGGGAGTTCTGTTGGTAACATAGTTGACAGAACTTTTGCGGACATTCATATATTAAGATATTTAAATTATTTAAAGGAGGAAATCAATTTAAAAAATGTTATTATTATTTAGTATTTAGACTTGAACCAATCTTAGTCTGGCCCCTTCAAAGACTTCATGAAAGACGAACTTAGAAGTGAGGATACCCGGCCCGGAGGAAGCCCGGGGTCCCCTTCTGGAGCCAGGCCCAGGAGGAGGACTCGTCGGCGAGCGTCTGGTGGCCGGGCTGGCCATGGAGCCCGGCCGGGCACAGCCCGAAAAGGCAACATGGGCAACACCTCCGCTTCTCCGTCCCGCGGGCCCACCACCTACGGGAAACAGCGATGGGGTCGGGTGCACTGCCAGAAGGGTGGCAGTGAAAGCAGAGGGTCTCGACGGACCAGACCCGGGCGACAGAAGCTGGCTTTGGGGACGTGGAATGTCACCTCTCTGGGGGGGAAGGAGCCGGAGCTTGTGCGGGAGGTGGAGCGTTACCATTTGGATCTGGTTGGGCTCACCTCTACGCACAGCGTCGGCTCTGGAACCTTACTTCTGGATAGGGGTTGGACTCTATTCTTCTCCGGAGTTGCTCAAGGTGTGAGGCGCCGGGCGGGTGTGGGGATACTCACAAGCCCGCGGTTGGGTGCTTCGTTGTTGGAGTTTACCCAGTGGACGAGAGGGTCGCCTCCCTACGCCTGCGGGTTATGGGGGGGAAAACTCTGACTGTTGTGTGTGCTTATGCACCAAACAGCAGTTCAGAGTATACGGCCTTCTTGGAGACCCTGGAAAGAGTCCTGTATGGGGCTCCTGAAGGGGACTCTTTAATCTTGCTGGGAGACTTCAACGCACATGTGGGCAATGATGGAGACACTTGGAGGGGCGTGATTGGGAGGAACGGCCCCCCTGATCTGAACCGGAGTGGTGGTTTGTTACTGGACTTCTGTGCTAGTCATGGATTGGCCATAACAAACACCATGTTCAAACATAAGGATGCTCATAAGTGTATGTGGTACCAGAGCACCCTAGGCAGAAGGTCCATGATCGATTTCGTTATCGTATCATCAGACCTGAGGCCGTATGTTTTGGACACTCGGGTAAAGAGAGGGGCGGAGTTGTCAGCTGATCACCATCTGGTGGTGAGTTGGGTCGAGTGGCGGGGGAAGCCTCTGGACAGACCTGGTAAGCCCAAACGTGTAGTTCGGGTGAACTGGGCGTCTGGAGGAGGCCCAAGTTCAGGAGGCCTTCAACGCACACCTCCGGCGGAGCTTTTCGGGCATTCCTGTGGAGGTTGGGGACATTGAACCAGAGTGGGCGGTGTTCAAAGCCTCTATTGCCGAAGCCGCGGCAGGGAGCTGTGGTCTCAAGGTCTTAGGTGCCTCAAGGGGCGGTAACCCTCGAACCTCCTGGTGGACACCGGTGGTCAGGGAAGCCGTCCGACTGAAGAAGGAGGCCTTCAGGGATTTGTTATCCCGGGGGACTCCCGAGGCAGTTGCAAGGTACCGACGGGCCCGAAGGGCAGCAGCCTCAGCCGTGGCCGAGGCAAAGCAGCGGGTGTGGGAGAAGTTCGGAGAAGCCATGGAAAAGGACTTTCGGGCGGCACCAAAGTTGTTCTGGAAAACTGTCCGACACCTCAGGAGGGGGAAGCAGGGAACCATCCAAGCTGTGTACAGTAAGGATGGGACGTTGTTGACCTCAACTGATGGAGTGTTAGGGCGTTGGAAGGAACACTTTGAGGAACTCCTGAACCCGACAACTCCGCCCTCTATGTTAGAGGCAGAGCTGGAGTATGACGGGGGATCAACACCAATCTCCCGGGGGGAGGTCACTGAGGTCGTCAAACGACTCCACAGTGGCAAAGCCCCGGGGGTGGATGAGATCCGCCCAGAAATGCTGAAGGCTCTGGGTGTTGAGGGACTGTCATGGTTGACACGTCTCATCAATGTTGCGTGGAAGTCGGAAACAGTACCGAAGGAGTGGCAGACCGGGGTGGTGGTTCCCCTTTTCAAAAAGGGGGATCAGAGGGTGTGTGCCAATTACAGAGGCATCACACTACTCAGCCTCCCCGGGAAAGTTTACTCTAAGGTACTTGAAAGGAGGGTCAGGCCGATTGTCGAACCTCAGATTGAGGAGGAACAATGCGGATTCCGTCCTGGTCGTGGAACGACGGATCAGCTTTTTACTCTCGCAAGGATCCTGGAGGGGGCCTGGGAGTATGCTTATCCGGTCTACATGTGTTTTGTAGACTTGGAGAAGGCGTATGACCGAGTTCCCAGGGAGTTACTGTGGGAGGTGCTGCAGGAGTATGGGGTGAGGGGGTCTCTACTCAGGGCCATCCAATCTCTGTACTCCCAAAGCGAGAGCTGTGTCCGGGTCCTCGGCAGTAAGTCGGACCCATTTCCGGTGAGGGTTGGCCTCCGCCAGGGCTGCGCTTTGTCACCGATCCTGTTTGTAATATACATGGATAGGATTTCGAGGCGTAGTCGTGGGGGGGGGGTCTGCAGTTCGGTGGACTAAGGATTGCACCACTGCTTTTTGCAGATGATGTGGTTCTAATGGCTTCATCGGTCTGCGACCTGCAGCACTCACTGGATCGGTTCGCAACCGAGTGTGAAGCGGCTGGGATGAGGATCAGCACCTCCAAATCTGAGGCCATGGTTCTCAGCAGGAAACCGATGGACTGTCCACTCCAAGTAGGGAATGAGTCCTTACCCCAAGTGAAGGAGTTCAAGTATCTCGGGGTCTTGTTCTCGAGTGAGGGAACAATGGAGCGTGAGATGGGCCGGAGAATCGGAGCAGCGGGAGCGGTACTGCAGTCGCTTTACCGCACCGTTGTGACGAAAAGAGAGCTGAGCCAGAAGGCAAAGCTCTCTGTCTACCGGGCCATTTTCGTCCTACCCTCACCTATGGTCATGAAGGATGGGTCATGACCGAAAGAACGAGATCGCGGATACAAGCGGCCGAGATGGGTTTTCTCCGCAGGGTGGCTGGCGTCTCCCTTAGGGATAAGGTGAGAAGTTCAGTCATCCGGGAGGGACTCGGAGATGAACCGCTCCTCCTTCGCGTCGAAAGGAGCCAGTTGAGGTGGTTCGGGCACCTAGTAAGGATGCCACCTGGGCGCCTCCCTAGGGAGGTGTTCCAGGCACGTCCAGCTGGGAAGAGACCAAGGGGTAGACCTAGGACCAGGTGGAGGGATTATATCTCTTCGCTGGCCTGGGAGCGCCTTGGGATCCCCCAGTCAGAGCTGGTTGATGTGGCCAGGGAAAAGAAAGTTTGGGGCTCTCTGCTGGAACTGCTACCCCCGCGACCCGACCACGGATAAGCGGGAGAAGATGGATGGATGGATGGAGTATTTAGACTTTTAAAATAAATGAATACTTTTTTTTTATTTACTTTAATGGTTTTTTATTCATTATTTTGAAACCAAGACACCCTCAACTGAAAAACGGACATAGCAAAAACTGACAATTTAAGAACATCATGACACATTTCAAGCTAAATAAAGCATAGGATGCACATAATGTGTGTGTGATATTATAACATGCTTTCCAATAATAGGCAAAATATGATATTTTTGAAGAAAATAGTTAGAATAATTATAATTATCATCAATGGACATCAATGGACATGGAATGTACCCTAAATTGTAGAATTTGTTGTTTCTGCAAGGAGCACTCTAGAATGTACACCCAGGGGTAATGAGTGGTGCGAATGACTCCGCCTCTCTCTCTCTCTTTTTCCCTGTGAACACCCTGAAGACCCAGAGACATAAGTTGAGCAGCTCCTAGTGTAGTGTGCATAATAGTATTTTAAAAGTGTTATTTGTACTCTCAACTATATTAGTTAACAAACTCTGACCTGCAAGAACCCCTGTGTGAACCCGAACTAGAAGACGACAGCCTGTGTCGTCTTATAAGTGTAGAAACTCCGGTGAGTTGAGGCTGTAGCTCCTTGTTAGCACTGAAGGGCTAGCCTGCTAATATGACAATGACAGTCAGTTTTTGTTGTTTATTATAAGATATATTTCCTTTAAAAAACAATCGGGTTATGAAAGTGATGTTTAATGTTTTTGATGTACTTTAGTGTACATTGTATCATTGTTAAACCATTTTAATAAGATCGTCAGCTTATGCTAATCGCGAGCTAGCGATGCTAGCTAGCGCTAACTGTGAGTTGATGCTAAACGCTAGCAGAAGCTAACGGCTAATAATGTACCTGTGTTCACAGTTTTAGCTATAGCAGAGCTGCCAAGTCTCACCCTTTGAGAGTGAGAGTCACGCAATTTAACCTCTTCACACGCCTCATGCCACACTTGCCATTTCACACGCTTTTTTCCCCCTCTCACTACTTTATAATCATTTTTTTATTTAATGATATATTTCCATAACTTGTTGCTTGAGGCTTGCCGTAGTTCGAGTCCGGTACAGGGTGAGCCCGCCCTATTCTGCCCCCGATTGGCTGACCGAGATATGTGATAACCAATCATCAGCCCTCGAGGCTAAATCTAACCAACCCAACGCAAGGCACCACGTATACAAACCAATCAGAGGCAGCTTAGGGCGGGTCATTGCGTCTCTATCCTATGAAGAACAACCTAACTCTATGAGAACAACACTTATGGCGGAGAAATCGAAAAGTAAACGTGAAACGTCTGTGTCAGCGCCTCAATAATGCCGTGACTGACATTTTCTTCTGAAGCGGGAGGTCAAACGGTAGGTAACCACTTCCTTTTTTACAAACACATTATTTTTACAAATATTTTTATTTTGATGAAGTCAACGGTGGGTCTGACTACTTGAGACTTAACGTTACACAGGCTGCTGGTGAGCAGTGTGGCATGTTGCTGCGGTGGGTTTAACAACCATCAACCGTGACTAATAGCAGTGTTAGTTAAATCATCCCGTATTTGCGTGTGTGAGCTAATGGATACTTACTATGTATGAGCTAAGGGAATTTACAGTACTGTACCTGTGCTGTTTGCATTTCTGTCTAATAAAATATTCAATCAATCAAACAGTAACATGTAGCTATCTTTTGAGACTGGATCATTCATTCCTTAACTGTATACTTCGATTTCTGTCTGATGTTTGTCTGTTAATTTGAAAGTCTGAAAGATGTCAGGTAAGAAGAAGAAGCAGCAGAGAGATCTGCTGTCATTCTGGGCAGTGGAGGGTGAACCACCCCCTGCCAAACTTGCCAGGTCAGAGGAAACAGTGGAGGAGGCTTTGGATCTCTCAGTGAATGACAGAGCGGAGGAAAATGAGAGTCCAGAGGGCACAGAGAATGAGACTGCAGAGGAGACAGAAGATGATGACGTAGAAGAGATTGAGGCTCCAGAGGAAACAGGATGAGACAGAAGAGCCAGCAGAGGAAACGGTGGAGATGAGAGTAGAAACAGGGAAAAAGCAGAGTGCTAAGAGTGGCACAGCCACCTACAGGTGCACTTTTAAAAGGGAGTGGACAGCAGAATGGCCATTCATCACTCTAGGCACCACCACCTCCTACTATTGGTGCTCTATATGCAGACATGAGAACAGCTGTGCCCATCAAGGAAAGGCAGATGTCATCAGGCATATAAAAAGCAAAGGGCATCGTGCCAAAGAACAGGCAATACAGTCAACAACCACGATTGCACCTTATTATGCCCCAGTCTCTGTTGGTGGCATGACAGCACAAGATGCCAAGGTATATATTATGAACAGTGGCAGTAGCTGAATTGCACTTGTAGGTTATATCAGCATAAATAATAGTAAATTAAACAAACTGTCACAAATGCCTTGTCTAACATGTTAATTTGGACTGTTTTTATTTATGTTTATTGTTGTATGTAATTGTGATTTTCTAGGGACCTGGAGTCGGCAATAAATGCATTTATTCAATCCAAAAACACTTAATGTTTTATGGAATGTTTTTACATGATTTGCTCTTTGATTACCCCCTTTCTGTTGCAGACAAGGAGAGCTGAGGTAAAGGTGGCAGTGTCAATGGTTGAACACAATGTGCCATTTGCAGTAGCAGATCACTTCAGCCCATTGCTAAAAGAATGCTTCAAAGATTCCCCTACTGCACAGAACTACAAGTGCGCCCGCACAAAAACATCGTGCATAATAAATGAAGCAGTGGCCCCACATTTTAGAAAGGAACTGGTCATGAAGATGAGGACCAATCCTTTCACATTAATCACAGATGGATCAAATGATACAGGTCATTACACTTTCCACACTTTCCAGCACCCATTTTAGATATATTATTAATCACAGAACACTAGGGCTGCCCCCGACCAAAGATTTTCCTGGTCGACCACTGGTCGTCAGGTAAGGCCACTGGTCGACCACTGGTCGACCACTGGTCGACCAGTGGCGCGAATGAAAGCCCATGCATGAAACAAACCGCTTTTTTAGCGAAACCGGCAAGTAATTAAATTATGATTCTGAATGTGTTGGAAATATCAACAAGGAGACTGTCTTAACATTTTGTTAATTTATTTCAACACAACACTGTTGTGTTGAAATAAATTAACAACATGTTAAGACAGTCTCCTTGTTGATATTTCAACAGTGTTGTGTTGAAATAAATTAACAAAATGTTAAGACAGTCTCCTTGTTGATATTTCCAACACATTCAGAATCATAATTTAATTACTTGCCGGTTTCGCTAAAAAGGCGGTTTGTTTCATGCGTGCGCTTTCATTCGTGCCACTGGTTGAGAATACTTCTCCGTAGGCCTGTTTACTTTTGCACTGATACTGTATTTAAATATTTAAGTTGGCTTAAGCCTATATTTATTTATTCGTTTGTTTATATAATTTATATTCATTTTACATGTTTAAAAGAAACGAAAAATATAGTTTCAATTTAGTTTTTTCCTGAGATCGGAATGCAAACAAAAATTATAAATATACCGCAAAACTTAACTCAAACACTTCACATCAGTTGAACGAACGAAGAACGAAAACTATATAAACTACAAAACTATGGTGTTATTTATATTAGGCTAGGCCACTACCTTTTACCTGACTTTCAGGGTTTCCCTCCGATCTTAGTCTTCTCATATTATGAGACAAGAACACCAGTTTGTCTGTGTTGTCCGGGAGAAGTGAGCTCCGTGTCTTGCTCACAAGGAAGCCGGCCTTTGAGAATATGCGCTTCGATGGCGTGGATGTGGAAGGGATGGAGTGGATGCACTTAGCTGCTCTGGCAAGCTTGGGATAGCGTTCCTCATTTAATTTCCACCAAATCAGTGGTCCCTTGTCAACCTTGGTTCGGTCCTCCATGTCTTCATCTCCTTTTTGTGATCTTCTGTCTCTTGATCTTCATCAAAGGCCATCAGCATTGATATGTCCTGCTGCTTTTCCCTTTGCCTCTTTGGTGTGGGCTCACTTTCCTCTGCGCACACACACACACACACACACAAACACACGCTGCAAACTCCCCATGGAGCTGAAACCGTACATCCACCCACTCTCTAGAGGCTGCAGTTATATTTAACTTGGGCAGAGTTAAGGCAGAGGAAAATAAGTGTAAAACTAAGGCGAGGGTGAGGAGGAGAAGTTTGTGTCCGCTGAGCGAGTGGTGTTGTGGAGACAGATCTCCCTGGTGACCAGGGGAGACGAACCACTGCCTCCCCCTATTACATCCACCCCGCTACAGGCAATATTCTCCCCTGTCTGCCTCACACATCCTCTTCCTCCGCTTCTTTTCTGCCACCCACATTAGACAGATTTTATGAAGTCGGCCCTGGTACCAGGATCCTGCGTGTGCCCGACGAACACCAACAGCTCGTTTTGTTGAGGGCTTGTCTGGGCTTTATTACTGTACCCTTCACTTATAAAGTAAACAACTCAGTATGGATGTTTTCATCTGAGAAACATGCCCTGTGAATGCATGGTAAAGAAACACACACTTCTTTCTGTTCTGCGTTTATGCATTTGTATAATTGGTGATTAGATATAAATGTTTCTTAATAGGGTAGCTCTCATCACAGACAGACTGAAATCAAAAGCAATGAAACTGAAATTGTTCAAACGATGAACAAGTTGCCCAGTTTGTTCAGGACATATGGACTGACTCTGGAACAGTTTCTGCACCCATAGATAAATGAGTCTTATTTGCATGATTCCTTACCGGTGACATCTGAGATGATGAATGATATCCTAACAGGCAGCTTATCTATTCTGCACACATTGCTACTGTTGGAGCTATATATTGATTTATATGATTGAATAGTCATACATTTATTTGCTGTTTTTGTTTATTGTAAATGTACCTTTTTATTTAGTGTAATTTAAGTTAATGCAAGTAGTTTTATGCTTTTATTTTGGAGGCAGTTTTGGGCACCTGGTGATTATGTATCTATTTGAGACAGGTGCTGTTGGGATAAGTGCATCAGTTTAGGCAAATGGTTTTTTACCAGGGTGACCAAGGAAAGATATAGGAAGAGCTGCAAGAGAAGAAAGGTGGAACCTGTGTTCATAAGAATACATGTACGATCAGACGTTCCCGACTTGATTGGGTCATTCCCCTGCACAAGATTTGCCAGCTGTGCCTCAGCAGCAGTATTCAGTTTGAGTTTATCCCTGTTTAATTTCTTGAACTTTTTGCTGCCACAGCTACCTTGGGAAAACTAGTTTAACTCCATAATTGTAGGCCTGTCACCAATCATCAGGTCAAAATCTCAAACGCCCTTCCACTCTTCTGATGACGGGAGAAACCACGACATAAACTTGTTTTTAACCTCTTGAGTGCAGGGGAAGGTTATTAATCTGAAACAAGATTTACTATAACAATAACTTTACTGTCATCATCTGTGCATGGACAGGCCAGTGAAATGTCAGAACCCCCCCAAACACTTTTCCTTTCTCTTACTATGTTTGTTTGAACCACTCTGCACATACACCGATGCACATTCCTCATGTGTTGGCATTAAACCTGGTTCTGGTTCTGGCGCTGCATGTTTACAGGCTGCGACCTCTTCACACCTTTTTAGAAAATGAGCAGAGCTGACACACACACACACACACACACACACACAGGTCACACTATCTGCCACAGCTTTTGAATGTATCTTTTCACCCGGAGAACATGGACCTGTCCCCCCCGCCTGGCCCTCCTCTGCCTCCCCCCCTCACAGGCTGCTCAGCATCCAGGAAGTGGCTTCATCACACAGCTCATCAGCAGCATGCTGCGCCGCTGCTGTCCTCTCTCTGAGCAGTAGCTTCTTCTGCTGGAGATAAACTCTCAGCCAGATCTGACACCGTTGCAGTTTGCATAACACCTTCTTCGGGTTGTCTCTTACTTTTTCGAAATGCTCCCAAACTCTTGATTTTACGCCTGACATGGTTAAAACTATCAGCTTATCTGACGTGAAAACAAGTGACTGACGTCACCTCCTGTGTCGTGTTTTTTTTTTTTTTTTCGACGACCAATTAAAACTTGACCGACCAAATACTCTTTTGGCCGACTAACCTTTGGTCGACTAATCGGGGGGCAGCCCTACAGAACACACACACACACACACACAATTTCAGTCTGATGTGTACCTTAATCTGACATATATGTACCATATCGTTGCAGGAAGAGAGAAGATGAACCCACTCACTGTGCATGACAGTTACAGCAGTAAAGTTGTCCACAGGTTTCTGGATATGTGCCCCACCAGCGGGCCAAGCTGCGGCACAGCTGAAGTGATATACCAGAAGACGGACGAGGCCTTGCAAAAAAATGCCATACCATGGAGAAACTGTGTGAGTCTGTCTGTTGATAATGCACCTGTCAATACAGGAGCAAGAAATTCCATCGCATCCAGAATTCTTAAAGAACATGGCAGCATCTACATCCATGGGTGCCCCTGTCACATCATCCACAACACTGCCAAACAGGCTGGCCTGGGCTTTTTGGAGGTGAGTTGAATCATGTATGATTTCTATGACCTACCGTATCCGTTATGCCTAATGTCAAGTCTAACAGGTTGTTTGTTATGCTGTGGTGTCATGAATCTATGACAAAAATGTCATGTGATTATAAATCATCATGTATTGCAGGTGTGTGGATTTGATCCAGAGGATCTGACTGTGGATGTGGGATACTGGTTTAAAGGAAGCACCAATCGTAAAGGTTACCTGACAGGTATGTGCAGTCCAAATGAAATGCAGAAGAGTTAGATTAAATTAAATTGAAATTAAGATGTTCCATTCTTGTCATAGAATTCTGTGAGCTCCATGGAAGCGAGTATTTGGAAATACTTATGCACGTTTCCATTCGATGGTTGAGCCTGGAGAGGTGTTTGACTCGTATCCTGCAGCAGTATGAGCCACTGGCCAGCTACTTCAAGTCATCAAGTAGGCATCATATTTCAATGATCCAAATGAACGAACGATTATTATAACAGACTGAAAAGTCATTGTATGTAGTATGCACAACCTGTGTTTTTTTTATTCACAGATGAGAAACACCCAAGGTTCAGGAGGCTGTTGGAAGCATTCTCTAACCCAATGACAGAGGTGTACCTGCTCTTCTATCAAGCAACGTTGCCAGTCTTCTCCACCTTCAACCTCCTCCTCCAGAGAGAGAAGTCCTCCATCTTCCTTCTACATGATGAGGTAAATTGGGAAGGTTGGGATACAGTATGCTAGTAATACAGTATGCTAGTAATAATGTACTATGTTTGTTCCTTTTTTCATTAGCACTCTACTTCTAGGTTAAATGTAATTTTGAAAATCTTTTCTGAAATACAAATTTGTAGATACGGAGTTTCATCCGCAAGTTGCTCTCGAAGTTTCTGAAGCCCGCAGCACTGCAGCACCGGGAATTGCATGAAATCCTCTATAAGACCCATCAAACCAACTGCCAGGTAATCCTCCAAGTTTCACATCAGCAGATGCAGATACACTATCCACTCACTGATCTCACTCACATCAGCAGATGCACATACACGATCCACTCACTGATCTCACTCACATCAGCAGATGCACATACACGATCCACTCACTGATCTCACTCACATCAGCAGATGCACATACACTATCCACTTACTGATCTCACTCACATCAGCAGATGCACATACACGATCCACTCACTGATCTCACTCACATAATACTGTTTGTGTTTGTTAGAGGGCTGCTTGTGCAGACAAGTTATGAGTTTGATAATGTCATCTCATCTCATCACACACATAGGACCACAATGGAAACAAGTCCACAGGACTTTTTTATGTTATCCTTTTAGCCCAAATGTGTGACTGTACCTTGTGCTGTTTGCATTTCTGTAAAGTATTCAATCAATCAATCAATCAATCACTGATGTGATGAAGATACTTAAAGGGGTGCTTTCAAGTTAGCTATTGTGGTTGTTGATGATTGCTAAAGTGACTCAACACGGTCTTATTCCCAGTCTCATACTGACATGTTGGTGTTGGGAATGAGAACATATTGCATCAATCTTTCTCCAGAATCGCATACAGCACCTTAATGACCTCTGTGACGTTGTTGATTTATTGTGTCTCTCGTAGGAGAAAAGCTGGTGATCGGCTTCACTACTCGAGCTACACTCAACAGGCTCTTTGATGCAGGAGACATTACACCGCAGCAAGTGCAGAGGTTCCAGCAGGCAGCAGTGGCGTTTCTGGTGAGGGCTGTGGAGTATGCCATGAAGAAACTCCCCATGAGAGAGCCCCTGATAAAACATGCCATGTTTCTGGATGTCCAGCAGAGGGTAGAGTGTGGAGTGGAAGACGCCTTGTACTTTGTCGACAGGTTAGTTGGGGTATCAAGTCAAGTACATTTATCTATAGTGCCAAATCATAACACAAGTTATCTCAATATGCTTAATACGTAGAGCAGGTTAAAGACTCTTGGCTCTTGTCACATTTTCTTAATAGATTGTAAAGTTTAATGACCACATCTGAAAAACAACCCGTTTCAGCTACATTACTTTACCAGATCAGTGCACATTGTGTTCTTTTTAGGTTTCCTGAACTTCTCCCATACAACGGACCTGACGAGCGTGACAAACTGAGTGAGGAGTTTCTGGACTACCAGTCAATGGACATTGCCATGCCCGAAGACCCAGCCACGTTCGACATTGAGAGCTTTTGGGGGAATACTATATAATATATGGCCCATACTGTCGCAGAATTCGTGTGATGCACCTCTCCAGGCTTAACCATCGCACTGAAATGTGCAGCAGCATTTCCATGTACTCGCTCTCATGGAATTCACAAAATTCTGGAAAATATAAAACATAACATCAACAGTAAACAAATTAAAAATGTCTGCATTTTGTTGTATAACAGTAGAGCTGGTTGAATCACAAACCTGCCAGGTAACCTTTACGGTTGGTGCTTCCTTTAAACCAGTACCCAACATCCACGGTCAGATCCTCTGGATCAAATCCGGATATCTGCAATACATGAATTCAAGTATCTATTGCAACACTATCAGCAAACTGTTTTAACGGATTGGTAATATAGAGTGTACATGTTTGAACTTACTTCCATAAACTTCTGCCCCGCATGTTTGGCAGTGTTGTGGATGATATGACAGGGGCATCCATGGATGTAAATACTGCCATTTTCCTTCAACATTCTGGCTGAGATTGAATTTCTGGCACCTGTATTTACAGGGGCATTGTCAATAGAGAGACCTACACAATTTCTCCAAGGGATGTCATTTTCCTGCAAGGTGTCATTGATTTTTGTGTAGATCACTTCAGCGGTGCCACAGCTCCGCCCACTGGTGGTGCACATATCAAGGAACCTGTGCACAACTTTGTTGGTGTCAAAAATTCTGACAGTGAGAGGATTCATCTTCTCTAGACCTGTAACAATAAGGACCATAACTAAAACAATATGTTGTTCAAATTGTATGAGTGCATGTAGAAATGGATAAAAAATAAGTACTAATTACTGATAGAAGTTGTTAAGCACATACCAGTATCATTCGAGCCATCTGTGACGAGTGTGAAGGGATTCTCTCTCATCTTCATCACCAGTTCCTTCTTAAAATGAGGTGCCACTGCTTCATTTATGATGCACGTTGTTTTTGTGCTTGCGCTCTTAAAGCCCTGAGCTGTAGGGGAGTCTCTAAAACATTCTTTGTACAAGGGGCTGAAATGGTCAGCAACGGCAAAGGGAACATTGTGCTCCACCATTGCAACAGCAACCTTCACCTCAGCCCTCCTGGTCTGCAACAGAAACAACTGATTACATACCTCATAACCTTAAATACGTTTTCAAGGTAATATGACCATCAATTTGAAGAGAAATGTAATTCATCAAACATTGCCGCCAGCTTTTTAGTTTTCCTGTGCTGTATGTACCTTTGCCTCTTGTACACTCATGCCTCCAACAGAAGTTTCTGGCACGTAGAACTGTGCAATACTGCTGACTGAGTTTAGAGGCTGTTCTTTGGCCCGATGTCCCTTGCCTTCTACATGCCTGCTTATGTCCCTCACGCCTTGATGAGCACAGAAGTTCTCTTGTCTGCACACTGAGCACCAGTAGAAGGAGCTGGTGGTTCCCATTGTGATGAATGGCCATCGAGTTGACCACTCCTTCTTAAAGGAACACCTATATGTGGCTGCTCCACATAATCCTCTCCTTTTCTCTGTTTCCAATGGGTTCTCCCCAGTCTCCTCCACTGCCTCCTCTACTGCCTCCTCTACAGTGTCCTCTGACCTGGCCACCTTTTTAGGGAGCTGATTGTTTTGAAAGCATGAAAGAATGCTTAGTTGCCTCTTTCCTGACATCTTTGAAAGACAAATGCAATAATTATTAATATGCTTTGTTTTCTGATAAAATATACACACACTCACGCCAGGGATGGAAATGAACACCAACCACCAGCCAAATGCTGGTAAAACATAACAGTGGCTGGTAGATTTTAAATACATAATACAAATGTACCATTGGTTTACTACTGAATGGCTGGTAGATTTTCCCCAGTGGCTGGTAAATGTTCATGTGTTGTGTAAATATTAAAATGTTTTGAAAAATTAATTCCCTGGCGCGCGCGCACACTCCGGGAAAATAGGAGACACAGGGACAGTCCAACAAGGGAGCAAATAGCCTTGGTGCTTACTACAATAACAATAACAACAATGATAATAATAAATAACAATAATAATCATTATAATAAGTTAGTGTAGGCGCAAAATTCCGAAGAAAACAAGCGTCAGAATAGCTGCTGAAATTAGCTAGCAGGGATTCAACCGGCTAGCTAGGCTAGTTCATGCATACTCTAGTCTAGTCAGTCAAACTGTTAGCTAACATAAAAGCTCCCTGGACATATATTCCATAACAACGGAAATCAATGATGAGAAGACTTACTGTACTGAAAATATGGTCTTCTCCCACGTCGAGCAGTCTGTAGCCACGCAAAATGTCAGTGAGTGACTATGTGACAGCCGTCCTCTTTGGTTACTCTATTTCAGCGAGCGTCTTAATCATTGGAATGGAATCAGAATGTAATGTTGTAGCGGAATGTCTAAATCCTACCCGGATACAGCCATATTATTTTCTAATTGGCTGTTCGACAGCTTACATTCTTTTGATTGGTTGATGCGTGGCTACAGTGATTCTGTACTAGTTTGTTTACAAAATCGCGGCGCAACTTGGTGGGCGGTACCCTGGAAAGAAATCTCTGCGTGAGAAATACAAGGTGTGGCGTGTGAGCGTGTGAATGGAGTGAAATGCGTGTGTCTCACGCCAAATGCGTGAGACTTGAGAGCCTTGCTTTGTGTATTTCAACTTGAATGTAAGATGTGTTGTTTAGAGATACAAGTTAATTATCACTAGTTAAAATACACATTGGTGATGAAGGTAAATCATTTCCTTATAAATTAAATGTGATTTAAGTTACTATTTATATTTTGAAACATGCTAACTAAAGATGTTTATAAGAGTGTGATATAACAGAAAGAGAATATTCTGCACTATTTGTGTAGTGGAGGATTATATATATTTCAGTGTTGGCACTAGTTGTCTGTTTATCACTAGATTCACCCAGGAGTGTCGGCCAGAACACCACTTAAGGCCAAAGGTCCAGAATAGTGAGTGAGAATGAGGAGCTGAGATGACGTTTGACTTCTTCTTTAATTAAGACACAGACATTTGAGTGTGTGAGTGTGGTTTTTTCTATAAAGGAAATAAACAAAATACAATCAATACAAGCTACAAGACAACATATCTCCCTTCACCCATTATAATAATAAACACATCTGGCGTAATGTCAAACGCTCATAACAGGGACACACGGAGATTCGGAGTTAAGCTACCGCTAGTGCTAACCTTCCACTTCCGGTCTGTGGAAGGCGGCAACCGATGCTATTGTTGTGCGAAGCTACAGACATGCTACTTCCGGTAGCCGATCGGCGGAGCACTAAATGAACTACAAATGCACAATATCTAACCTTTAACGCCACATAAACATATATCCACCTAAACTACATCTTATTACAGCAATAATATATCTGTGCCAACACGGTATATATCCCGGACTTTGAGACGGGAGTGCCGACTCACTTGACGAGTGGCGTAATGACCCGTCATAATATATACGTACACAGATCACAAGAGCACAGAGACTCTACATTAAGTCACATCGGCACAGAAGTTATCACAACATTAATAATAGAGTGTAGAACATAATGGGCAGCACTGTGGACAAATGCTCACCTTCATTTACGCACACAATATGAACACTTAAGACGGTATAACTTTTTGGTGCAACTGCTGAAGCACCCTCTGCTGTATGACGTCACCCAAAACAAGTGGGTTAGCCCCTCCCCACTATGTAGACATCATTTAACAGGTATCAACTCTGTATAATAAACTAATATATATATATATGAATGACTATAACTTTGGGGGCCTTTTCTACAGCCGCCCCCAAATGTATATAATACATTTGCTCATCAATAAAAGGCAACAAAGTCCTAAGGCTTGGATGTGATGGCAGGAGTAGAACTGTCCTCATCTTCTCCAGATGGAAGTGCAGGGAGGACCACTAGTTTGGCAACTGGCCGGGTGTAGACTCTCTCCTTGACCTTCACATCGGCAGACCTTATATGTCCGTCGCTGCTTGGATGCGTTTTGACAACTGTCCCTATGGGCCATAGGGCTCTTGGAAGATGCGGATCAGCGATCATCACCACGGCGTCCTCTTTGATGTCAGCAGGTGTAGCTTGCCACTTCTGACGATCTTGCAGACTCGGCAAGTAGAGCCTCATGAATCGAGCCCAGAAGTGGTCAGCAAGAACTTGGGAGTGTTTCCAACGGCGGCGACTTATGAGCTCGCTTTCCGGATAGACTACCTGGGGTAGTGAACCATCTGGCCGCCCCATCAGAAGAACATTAGGAGTCACTGGATCTGGGTCGCTGGCATCTGAAGACACATATCCCAAGGGCTTACTGTTGAGGATCCCCTCCACCTCAGTGAGTACAGTGCTAAGCACTTCTTCTGGGACCGGTTGAGCACCGACCGTTGCATACAGGGCACTCTTAACCGAGCGTATCTCTCTTTCCCACACACCTCCGAAATGGGGAGCTGCTGGGGGGTTAAAGTGAAAGGCAATCTTCTGTGGTGCAAGAAACTGCTGTAGGTCGGGAGCCATTTCCTTGAAGGCCTCGCTTAGTTCTCTCTCACCTCCTTTGAAGTTTGTCCCCTGGTCCGAGAACAGCTCCGCAGGTGTACCTCTGCGGGCAATAAACCGACGAAGGGCCATCAGGAAGGCGTCAGAACTAATGGCGGTGAGGAGGTCTAAGTACACCGCTCTGTTGGTGAGGCACTTGAAGATGATCCCCCATCTCTTCTCTAAGCGCCGACCCACCTTGACCTGGAAAGGCCCAAAGCAGTCCATCCCTGTGGAAAAGAAAGGAGGCTTGAATAGGCGCTGACGGGCTGCTGGAAGGTCAGCCATTTTGGGTACCGCTGGTCTAGCCCTCCATCGCTGACAGTCAGCACAGGAGTGCTGGTAGCGCCGAACTGCCTCACGCACTCTCAAGATCCAGAAGGAGCGTCGTATCTCAGCGAACACCCGCTCTGGGCCGGGATGGTGTAAACGGCTGTCAAAGTCTTGAATCAGCAGTTTAGTCATCCAATGACCTGGGTCTAGGATGATAGGGTGAAGAGCTGTCAGTTCCAGGTCTTCTGCCTGACGTAGTCTTCCTCCAACATGGATTAGTTCTCCACTCTCATCTAACTCCGGAGACAGAGTAAGGAGTCGACTGCTTCGAAGAACTGGCTTACCAGCTTTCAGTAGGCTGCGCTCTTGTGGGAAGCTATCTCTCTGAGCCCTCTGGAGGATCAACCGCTCAGCTTGACGGAAGTCTTCAGCAGTAGGGGGGTGGTTGGATTTGGCCGCCCCATGCAGCTCCAGCGCTGTCACCTCCAGCAACTCCTTCCAGGAGTTGGGATGACTGGGGTCTGCATTAGGCTGACTTGATACTACTGCAGTGACTCCACAGAAAGTAGACTTGCGCAGCTCTGAGGCATCTTCTGTTTGGCGAACGGCTGGGTCCTCTGGCCACAAGTCTGGACTCAGCAGGAGAAAGGGGGGTCCCTGGCTCCATCTATTGGTCTCTATGAGCTCCTTCAGCTTCTTACCACGTGTCACGTCATCTGCTGAGTTCCTTGCGGAATCAACGTACCTCCAATCATTCCTGTCAGTCAGCTCTTGTATCTCGGCTACGCGGGCGCCAACGAAGACCTTGAACCGACAGGACTCGGACTTCAACCACGTCAACACTGTTGTGGAATCAGACCACAAGATCGTCCGGTCGATGTTGATGGTGAGTTCCCTTGCCAGCACCTGCGACAGCTGTGCACCAGTGAGTGCAGCACAGAGTTCCAGTCGGGGCATGGAGTGGAAGCGCTTAGGAGCGACTCTGGAGCGGGCCATCAGGAACGACAGGTACACAACACCATGTCGGTCAGTAGTTCGAAGGTACGCCACCGAGCCGTAAGCTTCTTCAGAGGCGTCACAGAATATGTGCACCTCTCTCTGTAGAGCGGAGATGTCCACCTCCTTTGGAATGTATGGCCGGGGCAGGTTGACCTGAGGCAGGACTTGTAGTTCTTCCTCCCAGACTTTCCACTGCTGTAGAAGCTCTTGAGGTAGCAGTGGGTCATCCCATCCACGATGTTTATCCCAAAGGTGCCTGACGAGTATTTTTGCTCTGGTTGTGTAGGGTAAGATGAACCCTAGGGGATCGTACTGACTTGCCAGCACTTTGTAGATGTTGCGCATCGTGATTTCACCATAATCAACGGGACGATGCTTGTAGCCCAGGACATCCCTTTGGAAGAGCCAGCTCAGTCCTAGAGTGGATTCTGGGACATCTGTCTTGTTCTGAGCTAGCCATAGCTCAACACTGGTGGAGCGACTCTCTTCTGGTAGGTGACTGATGACCTCTGGTTGATTGCTGGCCCATTGACGCAGCTCGAAGCCTGCAGATGCTAAGGTGGCTCGTAACTTGTCGACCAGGTGCTTCGCCTCAGAAATGGTGGGGACGCTCTGTAGGCAGTTGTCTACATAAAAGCACTTCTCGACTGAACTCCTCACCTCTTCATCTGGCTGACTATGGTCGATAACGTGGCGCTGAAGGACGCTTCACATAAAACAACACCATAATGGTGCACGGTGCAAAGTAACTAGATGCTGTTATAGTAGTCTGTACAGAAAACTGTAGTTTCCCCACAGCAGACACACATTAATAACATCTGCTTGCGCTTCATAAATACGAGGGTTAGTGTAAGTGCAGTCGGATTCTCACAGCATCGCAGTGTCTTTCCTAAGTCCTTTAGAATTCTCATGACTGACCCGCCTCTCTCCTTGTCTGTTTCAAACTCCAGTGAGAAAAAATATACAGAAAATGTCTTGTAGCAGAAAAGAAGGCCTCTCCACAGTGGATGATTCCCCCACCGTTGCTTTCCCCTTTCATTTCCAGCACAGTGCTGAACGTTATCTGTAAGAGTGAAAACCGACAGCTGCCAGTAGGAGTGAAATGATTGCCAGACATTATTGACTCCCATGAACAATAGCAGAACAATGGCATTTTTTTCTAATAAAAGCTTGTACGCCAGAATAATTTATGCATTCTCATGGTGTGGCAGGCCGGTTGTTTGACACTGTAGCGAAGGGGTCTCAGCCATTCAATATAACGTTCTGTGTCCTCTCAGAATGCTGTTTAATGTGCATGTTGTCAATTACCCGGATCCAAAAGCATTTTGGCAAGATACTTCCCCCCCCCCTCTGCTTTACTGGCACAGAGCAGGGCAACATGTCACCACACACACAGATCAGTGCAGTCTGCAGGCCACACGTTCACACTCACTGCCAGCAACACTCAGCAGGCAGCTGGAGTAGTCCCGCTCAAATTCACTGAGAAAAAGCAAATGTTCCTTGCTAAACGCGCCAACGACAGATATATTTACCTAAAGATTATTTTACTGTAAATCACTACTGTAATCTTCTTCTGTAAAGTTCTTAAGCATGTTCCCATTTACATCAGTGAAGACCGTTTTTCTGTCATTGAGGGAATGTTTAAAACTGTTTCATCTGCTAACCCTTTAATATGTGATATACAGTATATAGCACAGCAGGGGCTACACGTCGTTCCAAAAGGTAATACTTGCCACTCGTACACCGCAGGAGGATCTTGACTGCTGTCTCGCCAAACAAATCTGAGCAGGTCTCGATCTTCTGGGAGGAGTCGAACCTGGTGGAACATGCCCTTGATATCTCCACTGATTGCTACTGCATGCTCTCGGAAGCGTAGCAGGACTCCCAGGAGAGATGCTCCTAAGGTCGGCCCAGGCAACAGATAGTCATTGAGATTTTGCCCTCGATACTGGAATGAGCAGTTGAACACCAGTCTGTTCTTGCCATTATGGCTTACCATGTGGTGAGGAATGTACCACGACTCACAACCTTCCTCTACTGGTACTTCAGGGTCACACTTGATGACAGAGCCTGCCTTGATCAGCTTTTCCATTTCCACTTTGTAAGCTTCAGCTTGCGTAGGGTTCTTGGCCAATCTCCTTTCTATACTCCGTAGACTGTGCATGACGGCTTCTTTAGTAGCTTGAAGGAGTGGCATGTCTTTCCGGCGTAGCAGCGGGGTGGCATAACGGAGTATGCTGTTAACCTCTACTCTGATGGTTTTGGTCTCCAGGATACCGATAGCCTCTTGGTCCTCCTTCGAACGTGTGACTAGTTTCTCGCTTCTGAAAGGAAGAGTGTCGACCTGCCACAACATCTCGACATGTTTCATCAACTCGCTCACTTGTGGTGTTACTGATGTGAAAAGGCACTGGTGTGGTTGTGCGAGATGATAGACAACACTGGCTGGGCCTTGCAGCGTCCAGCCTAGCCTCGTGTGAATGGCAGCCGGTCCTCCTTTAGGGCCTAACCTGACTGGTTCAATGGGGGTGACGAGATGTGGGTGGTCACTTCCAAGGAGAAGCAGAGGCTTCGCATTTGTGAGGGTCTGGATGGGGAGGCCAATGAGGTGCTTATACTTCTCCCGGAGTTGCTCCATAGGGTAGGTATGATCTGCTAGTCCAATGTGAGCGGTGGTGAAAGCACCTGTAATCTTGAACCTGGTCTTCGGCTTGGCAGGAGAGGAAATGAAGAAGGAGACTGATGCACCGCGAAGGGTCTGCACATCCTGTCTGATTGTGCGTAGTGGCAAGTCCTCTGGGGTCCCTTGCACACCTAACTTCTCTACAGCCTCTGGCAGCAGCATAGTTCTCTCCGAACCGTCATCCAGTATGGCATAGGTGTTGATGAATCGATCCTTATAATGGATGCGAACTTTGACGACTTTCAGAAGGACTTGACTGCCTTCAGCGGGTCTGTCCAGGTACAGTACCTCAGTCGTGGCCCTCATGCCAGGGTTCTGCGAGGTTGGTGCTGAGGCTGTCTCCTTAGGTGGCCTTAAGTTCACATCATGCAGCACCTGTAGATGTTTCCCTTGGCAGAGGCCACATGTCTTCTTTAAGTTGCACTGCGCTGCCTGGTGCGGCCGTGCACAGCGCCAACACCTCTTATTGGTTCTTATCCATGCTGTCAGCTGTTCTTTGTTCAGCTTGGTTACTGCTGTACACTGGCTGAGGTAGTGGTCCTCATTATTACAGTACGGACAGTATGGCTTACTCTTATTCCCATTGAAGGAGTTACCTGGAACTTTAAAGTCTGGGTTCTTCCAAGTGTCTTTGGCACCATGGAGCACAGTGGTGTGGTGCTTGCCCTGCCGTCCCTCAGGTCTGGATGATGACTCCCACGATCCCTTCACAGCTAACTGTCCTTCGGAGTCCTGGCACCAGGACTCATATTTCAGCCAGTCTGCGAGATCTATAAGGTTGTAAGTCCTTGAACCCTGACGGAGCATGCAGCGGCGGAAATCTGCTCTTTGTTCAGGTGGCAGCTTACTCAGCAGACGAGCAACATGTGAACCACACTGTAGCTCCACTTCTCCCTCAGACCCTATGGTTCTCAGCATTCCCACTAATGACTGGATCTGAAGAGCGAACTTCTCGAAGGCAGCAACGTCTCCCCGCTTAATGTCCGGTGAGTCCATCACAGCAGCAATACGCTTCAGCGCTATCTGATGTGGTTGGCCAAACTTATCGTTCAGGGCAGCCATAGTGTCTGAGAAGGGGGTTGGAGAGTTGAGGTAAGCGTCTGCTATTAACCTGGCGTCTTCTAGTTGCAGGTGATCCACCAACACCTGATACTTGAACAGCTCTGTTGCACTGGGCGGTAAGAGGTTCTCTAAGGAGATCTTGAGCCGTGCAAACTCACTTGGGTCTCGACTTGAGAAGTTACGGATTGTTGGGCGTGGCCCATGGTAACCTGGCTCTGATATGAGGGCAGGTCTGGGGGGCAGTGGCTGTGTCCATGACCTATGTGGATGAGGCTGCGGCGGGGGAACTGGGTTGGTGCTAGGCTCACTCCTGTGACCACCATAGACTTGGTACTTGGGCTCAGTTGGAGCCAAACTGGATGGTCGCGGTGACGGCTGAGCAGCCTGGTACCAGGGAGTTGAATAACCAGCGTAGTTCTCCATTGACCGCGTAGCAGGAAGGGCACCATGTGCTGAGTGCTGTGCATGTTGCTGACGCACAGACGGCTGAGTCACTGGAGCTGGAACTACTTCTTCCTTCGGTGGAAGCTCATCTGGTCTCCCGTTGGGGTGATGAGGTGTTAGATAGTCGGCAGGCAGTAGCTCTCCACTTACTGGGTCAGGCCATGGTGGTGGTGCAGGCCAATCATCCTCATCCTCACTATCAGGTTCGCCTACAAACGGTGCTGGTGGCTGCATCACCGTTAACTCTGCCTTGTTGCTATGTCGTGATGGGCTCTGAAGGTTACGGACAGTATCCACCAACTGTCTCATGTCTGCTCGCAGTGCTTTGAGCTCATCTATATCTGATGACATACGTCTCTGTGTCTGCTGAAGTAGAAGCCTTTCTTGACGAATATTCTCTAGCTCTACTCTGTCATCCTCACGCGGAGGTCTGTGGTGCGGCGATGTAGGCAGGTGAGTAGAGTATTCTCGAAACCGATCCCTTGGCTCTCTCTCTGGAAACAGCTGCTGGCTGCCAGCCCCATAGCTAAAGTCCATCTCCTGGAAATTAGCTTCACGCCTGTTGAGGTGCCTTGGTGGGGGAGAGTCATTGAGGGAGGTGAGGGGGGTCATCCTGGCCTTACCCTCCAGATGAGAAGTCTCTTCTTCCTGTCGGTGTCTCTGACTAATGTATCCTAGACGATCCACATCATAGTCTGCATATCGCGTTGGAAGGTGGGTTTGCCTTCTAGGTCGTGCACCATAGGCCTCATACTCTGGTAATTGTTCCATCTCTGACGTAAACCTTGTGATATCCGGCTCGAAGGACCATTAATGTAGTGGAGGATTATATATAGTTCAGTGTTGGCACTAGTTGTCTGTTTATCACTAGATTCACCCAGGAGTGTCGGCCAGAACACCACTTAAGGCCAAAGGTCCAGAATAGTGAGTGAGAATGAGGAGCTGAGATGACGTTTGACTTCTTCTTTAATTAAGACACAGACATTTGAGTGTGTGAGTGTGGTTTTTTCTATAAAGGAAATAAACAAAATACAATCAATACAAGCTACAAGACAACATATCTCCCTTCACCCATTATAATAATAAACACATCTGGCGTAATGTCAAACGCTCATAACAGGGACACACGGAGATTCGGAGTTAAGCTACCGCTAGTGCTAACCTTCCACTTCCGGTCTGTGGAAGGCGGCAACCGATGCTATTGTTGTGCGAAGCTACAGACATGCTACTTCCGGTAGCCGATCGGCGGAGCACTAAATGAACTACAAATGCACAATATCTAACCTTTAACGCCACATAAACATATATCCACCTAAACTACATCTTATTACAGCAATAATATATCTGTGCCACAACGGTATATATCCCGGACTTTGAGACGGGAGTGCCGACTCACTTGACGAGTGGCGTAATGACCCGTCATAATATATACGTACACAGATCACAAGAGCACAGAGACTCTACATTAAGTCACATCGGCACAGAAGTTATCACAACATTAATAATAGAGTGTAGAACATAACGGGCAGCACTGTGGACAAATGCTCACCTTCATTTACGCACACAATATGAACACTTAAGACGGTATAACTTTTTGGTGCAACTGCTGAAGCACCCGCTGCTGTATGACGTCACCCAAAACAAGTGGGTTAGCCCCTCCCCACTATGAAGACATCATTTAACAGGTATCAACTCTGTATAATAAACTAATATATATATATGAATGACTATAACTTTTGGGGCCTTTTCTACAATTTGTGCAGGTTGTTTTTTTATTGATGTCAGCAAGCCAGATCCAATCTGACGTGGGATTGATGGCGAGCCAAGCCCAGTGAGTCTGTGAGCGGTTGTTGGAAGCGGTGTGGCCTACCGTTGGACCTGCCTACAGAGGACGTTTGATTTGAAGAATCCTGCTGAATTCACACTGATCTGATCCAGATAAGAATCAGTACACTATTAGCTCTACCCAGGTAGAAGATCCATAGCAGTACATACACACCGAACTGAACTGATTTGAATTCTCTTGATCAAAGGGAAGAGACTATTTGTATTTGTGTGGTAAAGAGCTCTATTTCTTATTTTCATTCCTTTTCATATTGTTGGCACAATTTAATGTAAATGTTGTTGAACACTGCTGGCAATAAAATTGTAAAATCTTCAACTAAAATCTAACTCTTCCCAGAGTTATTCACGGCATACCACTTTACGAACCTAGGTAGATGTTAGTGCCTCTGTTCTTGGTATGATATAGGACTAGAGGTGCTACATATTAGAGATGGGTGAGTCCTGATTCATCCGGATCATTAACCCTGATCCTAGTAATGAGCTGGTCGTGATGAGTCTCCCCTCTCGATTAACCCGAGTCCTTTGAGTCCTACACCTGGTGACGTACAAATTAAAACTATAAATTGCGTCACTCGCTACCCTCCTTATAACATGTAAAATCACATTACAACGCACCCCAGTCCATCTGCCTAGCCTTTAGCAAGTAGGATAGCTGCCAGAAGTTATCGTTTGGCTCAGGGGAGTGGACGCGGATCAGTGAAACTTCCTGCAGACTCGTGCGGACTCAGAGCCGTAACCGTCGTAGCAGATCCAGAGATCCAGAGATCCAGAGATCAGACTCATCATGCACGAGTCAACAGCAGACTCAGATTCGCAAATCCTGACTCACTGAATCATGGGAACTTCCTTCACTTCCTGCAGACTCGTGAGTCGTGGGGACTCAGAGCCGTAACCGTATAGCAGATCCAGAGATCCAGACTCGTCATGCACGAGCATAGCCGCGGAAACTGGGAAGTCATTTTACTTAGGGGGTGCGGACAAAAGTGGGGAGAGATTTCAACAACAGTAACAGGAAGTTTTTCAAATGTACACCATTCGCAGCCCCGCCTCCAGCACCCCTACTTCCCGCGGCTATTGTGCACGAGTCAACAGCAGACTCAGAGATTCGCAAATCCTGACTCACTGTGCAAAACATAGCAGACTCGTGCGGACTCAGAGCCGTAACCGTTAGCAGCAGATCCAGAGATCCAGCAGACTCGTTGTCATGCACGAGTCAACAGCAGACTCAGATTCGCCAAATCGCAAAATAACCCTTTTTTTTTGTGATCAACATTTTTTATTAAAGCAAAAGATACTGTAGCGGAGGTTAATGTAACGTTAGTTTAATATGGTCGTGAAATGCAACAACTTTTCGGTTTCAGCGGTAGGATTTCTACACTCTTGGTGATGCTGACTCATATGACTCAAGAGACTCGTATGATCCGGATCTCTTCAATGACTGACTCAGAAGACTCCGAGTCAGTAAAAGGATCCGGATTTGCCATCTCTACTACATATACACTGCAAAAAAAGAGTAAAAGTAGCTCACGACTTGTTTTATTTTTTGAAAGTAGCTCTCATCCTAAAAAAGGTTGGAGACCCCTGTTATAGAACGAAACATTTGACAATTTTAAGCTTGGCCTACCATTTTATTGGAGCGTTGAGGAACTTTTCAAGCCCCACCTGTTCAAAGTGGGGAATGACAGAAAAAGTTTGAGAACCACTGCTTTAAAGTATCTCAAATTGTTTATTTTAAGCTAATAAGGTCTGTGTAACAGTTAACTGACATTCTCTAATTTCTTCAATTATGTTAATCATTTTCATGATATAAAATAAACTACCTGCTGCTGTTGCTTGTTGGTGGTCACACAGTTCATCTGCTGACTCTGTAGAATGTAGATCTACACCAAGTGTGTCTGACTCCGGGCCATGGCTTTAGACAAACTTTTTTCGCCATCAGCCTGAAACAAAAAAACTATTCCTGAAACCAAAAAAAAACTCCTGGATGGAGACAATTTTTAAGTCTGTTACTTGGATCTGGTTGAGTCAATTGAGTTCCCGAGGAGTCAGAGGCCACATCCTCTAGTCTAGAGGACTAGCGCGGTCCAGGGCCATGGGATGAAGCTTCTAAGAGCCTCCACAGCCCTGACACCACAGCCCTGAGGCATCCACTCTCTATGAAGTGGCATAAAGGGTCGGGCTAATCCAGGAAGAGGCGTAGGTGTAGCGCCTCTTCAAGTCTGTGAAAGCCTGCTCCACACCAGAGTTAAAGGAAAAGATAAGTGGGTTTTTTCTATTTCCTACTACCGACCAAAAAAAGAAGCCAGCATCAATAGGGGAAAAGAAGGATGTATAATATCCTCCACATTGTCATTGGTCCTCCTCTATGCATATGAAGGGTTGTACAGGTGACAGGAAGGAAAAGGTGGACCAGGTAGTAAATCAATAGCAGCATGTTGCTTATTCAAATGTTGAAATGGGGATTTCAGATGTTGAAATGGGGATTTCTCCCTCGCATTTAACACGATCCAGCCACGGTTACTGAGTGACAAGCTGCAGGCTATGAGGGTAAACTTGTCCACCATCTCCTGGATTACCAAGCCCCCCATAGACAGACCACATTACGTCCGGCTGGGCAGTGTGCTGTCTGATGTGGTGGTTGGTAGTACAGATCAGAAACTGATCAGGAAAGCTGGGTCTGTAATCGGCATCAAGCTGGACCCCTTTGAAGCTGTGGTGGAGAGGAGGACACTGAACAGGAGGACATTGAACAGGCTGTTGTCCAACATGGATAACCCCACCCATCCTCTCCACCTGCAGCTGGACAGACCCTACCCATCCTCTGCAGCTGGACAGACAGATAACCCCCCCCCCCACCTGCAGTTGGACAGACAGATAACCCCACCCCCCCCTCTCCACCTGCAGCTGGACAGACAGATAACCCCCCCCCCCCACTTGCAGTTGGACAGACAGATAACCCCACCCCCCCCCCTCCACCTGCAGCTGGACAGACAGATAACCCCCCCCCCTCTCCACCTGCAGCTGGACAGACAGATAACCCCACCCATCCTCTCCACCTGCAGCTGGACAGACAGATAACCCCACCCATCCTCTCCACCTGCAGCTGGACAGACAGATAACCCCACCCATCCTCTCCACCTGCAGCTGGACAGACAGATAACCCCACCCCCCCTCTCCACCTGCAGCTGGACAGACAGATAACCCCACCCCCCCTCTCCACCTGCAGCTGGACAGACAGATAACCCCACCCCCTCTCCACCTGCAGCTGGACAGACAGATAACCCCACCCATCCTCTCCTGCAGCTGGACAGACAGATAACCCCACCTATCCTCTCCACCTGGACAGACAGGAGCTCCTTCTCCAACAGACTGCTGCAGCTCCGCTGTCACAGGAACCGATACAGGAAAACATTCCTGCCCACTGCAATAACTCTGCACAACAAATCACCTCTGGCTGGCAGAGAACTCTCTGCTCCATAGCTTCTCTTGGAATAAAATCACACTGTATATTTTATATTTATAAATTCAGTTTAATATTTAATATTCAATCTGTCACATACTTATGTATATATAATACCTTGCTTTATATCTTGTTATTGTTCATTTGTAAATTCAACATGTATATTTTCTACTTTCTTGTTTATTTCTTGTCTTTTAATTTGTATTGTACAATGTCATGTCTTTTTATGCTGCTGCAACACAAACATTTCCCAATAGGGATCAATAAAGTACTATCTTATATTTATTTTATCCAGTCAGTTTGGGGAAAGTCCTACTTCCAGAGTATAGCTCTGAGTAACTTCCATTTAACATGTTAAGCCGCATAGTGATTCCAATCAGATGGATTGCTGTTAAAGTGGGACTGTCAGTTATACTCTTTTGTCATTTGCAATAAAAAGGAAAAATAATCTGCATCTGCATTTATTCTGTACATTTGACTATTATGTCAATATTATTATTAATATTAAGTCAAGTTGAATAGTTGGGTAAAAAGAAGATTGTACTTAAAACTTTATGTGCACATTTCTTCGCTTCATAAACAATAAAAGAGTTGTAAAAAAGCATAGTGTTAGAATGAAAAAAACGAACTAAAATAAAATGTGAAGTTACAATGAGAAATAAAAGATACATATTATGCAATTTGATTTAGAAAAGTTGCAGCAGATATAAATGTTTTCAGCATACATTTTAAAGCAAAGCGATGGACCCTTTCCAGATATCCAGTACATTAAAAAATTCAATGCTGCTTCTCCATGTTTAGTTTTGATAAGACAAATCAAATAAGCTACTTTGTTTAATTGAATGAGATCTCAGCAGTGGGCAAAGAGCTGCACTGGATAGCTCCATTCAGTAAATCTTAGATATTGTGTTTAACAACAGAGAGTCTTCTGTAAGAAATGTTAAAAAGAAGGCTGGGCGCATGTGTGTGCCCCCTCAAACTTTCTCCCTTGTGACAGAATGAGGACAGTTCTCTCTCATGGAGCATCTCTCCGGCAGGTTGAAGGGGATGTAAAAAGCCGCCTTGGCTGCTGTGGACATGCACAGACTTGATGAGAGCACATTTCATAATTTCACTTCCCTTCTGTGACCGGTGGATTTGAATGTGCACATCAGTGAGTAAGCTTTGTGAGTGTGTGTGTGTGTGTGTGATGTTTCACTGATTGCATCCTCCTCTCACGTAGAACATATTGGTCAGTGAAATCAGCTGGTGCAGTGTCTGCCTGGAACAATATCCTAATGTGTAAGGACTCCTGAGCTCACTCATCACTGCATCGGTCCACAGTAGCTGAACCCAACGTCCAGATTCATGTACCAGCATTTCTTTATATGCTATGGAAGCTGTGTGTTTCTATAATAGTATGTTAGTGTAACCATGCTTGTCGGTAGTGGCAGAAGAAGTATTCAGATCTTATACCTAAGTATAAGTAATAATACCACAGTATAGAAATACTCTGTTATTAACTGTCCTGCATTACATTTGTGTGTTAATAGTATGAACCAGTGAAAGTAACTTATGTAGTCAAATAAATATAGTAAATACAAATAAAAATATTTGCTGTGGAGTAGAAGTATAAAGTAGCATAAAATGAAGATTCTCAAGTAAGTTACCTCAAAATGTGCTTAAGTAAGTTTACTTTTCATCACTGCTTGTCGGGGAGCCCAGCCTGTAGAGCTTTAAGTAGTGGTTGAATCAATCAAGCAATGTATTTGTGACATGAAACCATCACCAGGACGGAGCTGCCATCCATGGAGGATCTTTACTCCCAGCGGCTCAGGAAGAAAGCCCTCAGGATTATAAAAGACCCCCATCACCCCAGCCACAAACTGTTCTGTCTGCTGCCGTCTGGCAGGCGGTACCGCAGCATCAGGACTAAAACCACCAGACTCAGGGACAGTTTCATCCCACAGGCCATAAGACTGTTAAACACCTGAACTCTGTAATGAACATCCATAAACATTCATCTGTTTGCATCTTGATATTTATGTATCTACAAATCATATTCCATTTCCTTGTATAGACCCTTCTTGCACTATTCCTATTTTACTTGTATTTACTTGCACATCTCAAAACATTCTCTTGCACTACTTTATCATTCTCTTGCACTATTTTATCTGTTTTATCTGTTTTATTTGTTCTATATATTCATGTTGCAACGTTGGAGGAGCCAGTGACTTAAGTGTGTCATTGTCATGTCTACACTGTAGCTGCTGTGCACATGACAATAAAGCCTTGAATCTTGAATCTTCAAGTAACTTGAAGTTCGAACACTGGACAAAAGCTTATCACTCAAGACACAATTGTTCAAATGTTTATTTGTAAGTACATCATTCAGTACATCATCTCACATTTGACACCTTTGTTTTTTGTATGTAAAAAACATACTTGTGAGTGACTAAGATCAGTAACTAAGAGTACAAAAAAGAAACAGCTGGTGACTCTCTTTATAGATATGTAAAAGACAGCAGGTATCTGTTCCATCTGTAGTCTCTAATAGGCTGGATGATGCACTGAATTACTTTGTTCCATAATCCTAAAAACAAATGGCAAATGCTATGAAAACACACACTTTTCCTGCAACAAACAGAAGCACATAGCTATTTGTATGAAGAATGACTTGAACCCCTACCCTACTCTGCCTCTGATTGGCTTACCCTGAACACAACCGGTTTTAACCGATCTCCCTCATGTGTAAACTTTACTACACTAACCAATGAAGGATAATAATACTAGCCAATTAGATACAGACTAGGGTTTGTCAAGCATTCGCCGGAGGAGTCGCAAACCCTTCCACAGAGGGGCGTGGCCAGCAGCAGCTCATTTGCATTTAAAGCTACAGACAGAAACAGCACTTTAGTAACAGGGCTGAAATAGAGGGGTATGAGACATGCTACAATTGGTGATCTGTTTGGTATTTTGAGCAAAACACTTCAGATAAATGTTCTGTATATATCTGAGACCTATAATATATGCCTACAAATTGTATAGTAGGAGACCTATGTGTGTGTGTGTGTGTGTGTGTGTGTGTGTGTGTGTGTGTGTGTGTGTGTGTGTGTGTGTGTGTGTGTGTGTGTGTGTGTGTATGTGTGTGTGTGTGTGTGGCTCTGGCCAGTGCTCCACCATTCCTGTGCTGAGGGGAGATGCTACACTTTTACCTCCGATGACATAATGTCAAACTGGGTGTCTCTAACTGTCGAGACTCTTGCGAAAGTGGAGCGCAGGTAAAGGCCATTCCAATGATATCCATGTGGGTTTATTGTTTTGAAGAAATTTAGCCAAGATTTAAAGGTCCCATGTCATGCTTTTCCGGTTATTACCCGCCCCCTTGTGTGTTATGAAGGTTTTTATGCATGTAAACGGTCTGCAAAGTCACAAACCCTCAAAGTACACCCTGTAGCGCAGAGTTTCTCAAAGTGTGGGGCGCGCCCCACTGGTGGGGCGCAGAGATGTAATAGGTGGGTCGCGAATGGACGCGATGAACGGGAGATTATTATTTATTTTATTATTTTTTTTAAATACATTTTTTGGACCTCAGGCTGGAATCGAACCTGGGTCCTTGCGGGCGGTAGTGGACTGTTACAGCCGGAGACTCGCAACGGCGGTGGACTTTCACAGCTCCGCTGCGCCGGACCCGCCGGAGCCACGCAACAGCAGGTATTTGCGGCGCTGTGAAAGTCCACGGCCCACCTATGCCAGAGCCAGCGGCCCATCAAAGGCAGCAGCCCACCAAAGGCAGCAGCCCACCAAAGGCAGCAGCCCACCAACGGCAGCGGCCCACCGGGAAAAGTCCCGAATCTCCCGATGGCCAATCCGAGCCTGCTCACACACACACACAACTGAAACCAAAATCATTTACAGACATATCTAAAAATCTCTCATACATGTGAAACACTCTCTCTCACACACACAACAGTCGGGAAGAAAAACAATTTGGAGCGGCACCTCACCACTTCATAAGGAGTTTAACCGTGACACTTTTCGAAATCCCGTTTGTGTCCCCCCACTTTACAAATATGTTTATTATTATTTTTTAACGCAAGCCGTCATCGCCACGGAGGAGCACACAGCCTCTGTGAGCGAGCGAGACAGAGAGAGAGCTAGAGAGAGCACACCTTTATCTATTTAATATAGCCTAGTTGTAAAAAATAGAGTAAGAAGTCATTCCAATGTGTACTATAGGACAGTAAAAAAAAAAAAACAGTTTAAAAGGGGAGTGATTAGTAAAATATGCATAAATAAATAGAAAGAATGCTAACTAGGTAACATAAGATAAGAATAAACAAGTTTAAATGATTTGTTATTGTTGTGATCATATTCTAAAGATGTTTGGATTATTGAAAAGTATACAGCTCCCTTTCATCTGAGTGTTGAGAGCTGTATCCATCAATTCATGTTGTGCTCAAAGTGCTCCAGATTGATGCATTTCACTTCAACATTTAAAAATACATCTTCCCCGGGGTGCATGCCCCCGGACCCCCTAGAGTATGTGAGGTCCCCCCTGGAGGAGGTGTGGACCCCCCTAGAGTATGTGAGGTCCACCCCCAAATAAAGCAGGTTAAAATAATTAAATTACATACATTTTATTTTAGTAAACACTGAAAAGGGTCCCACAGACCCAAACAGCACACAAAGGTTAAAGGTAAGCATATAATAATGTTAACATGTGCTAAATATATACACCGCAAAAAAACTAAAAAAGAGGAGTAAAAGTAGCTCACGACTTGTTTTATTTTTTGAATGTAGCTCTCATCCTATAAAAAGGTTGGAGACCCCTGTTATAGAACGATACATTTGACAATTTTAAGCTTGGCCTACCATTTGATTGGAGCGATGAGGAACAGGTGGGGCTTGAAAAGGCCCACCTGTTCAAAGTGGGGAATGACAGAAAAAGTTTGAGAACCACTGCTGTAGCGAGTAAAACTCTAACACAGAAAAGACCTGTCTATGCTGCCTCAGCGGCGAAACTGTGACGCGCTGGGGGGGTGCTAGTGGAGCCTCGCATTGTAGCTTACACTGTAGGTGTGCCGCGTTTGGGGGTGTGGGGGGGGGGGTTGCGGGTGCTAGTGGAGCCTCGCAGATAGGGGTGCTGCAGCCCCCCTCAGCATCCCCCCCTTCCCGCGTCCATTCGCAATGTCTCGCTGTCTCGCAGAACCCACGCAGAAAGCAGGAAATGAACCCAGCTCACACTGTCCGCTCCTCGCAGCAGCGAGCCGTGCAACGTCCCGCCAACACGGCACACAGATCCCACGCAGCATTCTCATCTGTTTGTCATTACTGGTGTCATTTTCTGGTTGCTAACGCCATTGTAACACATAATCACTGATGTTCCGCTGTAACGGTGGTAAACCATAGTGGTAGACTCATCAGAACAGAGTGGGCGAGCTGACCGATCAGAGCACAGTGGGCTCACAGGGAGGGGGTGCAGGAGCTCCAACAAGCCGTTTAGGACAGAGAGTGATTGCAGGAAGTGTGTATTAATCTCAGAATATTTATTATCTCCACCATGAGGACTTGCATTTAGTTGTGTGAGTGCATGTGTGAGTTAGGGAAGCGACAGTCAGTTCAATCTTAGAACCAAAATCCAAAATGGCAAAAAAAAATCAAAAATGCCAAGGACCCATAAAAAAAGTGAATTTCGACACATGTACACACAGTTGAACACACATGAGTCTGTGTAAGGCTGTGAACCATGGACCTAATTTCTTTTCATCAGTATTGGCGTCTCTCACCCACTCACACAGCTGCTTCACTGCCCAAGAAACATTCTCAAATTATTTGTGTGTTTTTCACCCAATTAACTGTTACTCGCATAGTAGGTAGTGTGACTCAGACACGGCAGAGCAGAGCAAAGTCAGTGTGTCTTTGTGAAGCATGGCCTGGAGTCATAAAGTTATTCGGTATTCTAAATGTATTTCAATTCATGTCAACACTATTCGGGCAAGTTTTCAGTGTTACAGTGGGGTAGAGCAAGGGGAATAACTCAAATTGCATCAATCAAAACGAGGTGGGCCGTCATGGCCAGCAAGGCCTTCTCTGCTGGCCTAAACACTATCAGAATCACTGTCTAACCTTTAATATAGTTTTTTCATCAAGATGTATTAAATGATTTATAATAGTCTGTTCTCTTCATCTTATAGCTTTACTCTGTGTTGCGCTGCGTCCAGTAATGGTTGTTAATGTTGGAGCTTTTATCCAATCATATTTAAGTCAGAATGTGTTGCTGGGTCAAATCAATCTGCCTGAGGCCTTCAGAGTCAACAGTGCTTGTAGCTTAAAACAAATGGCAACAAAACTGTTGCATTGAACAATCAGATTTCGAGTTGGCGACACCGGGCCATCTAGCAGGCGTACGATGACGTCGGCATTTTCGCGTCCTCTGATTCGATTGTCAGCGCTAGCAAACACTAGCGCTTGTAGCAGTAGCGACCTGCTGGCACAGCAACTGTAGCGAACTTAGCAACCTGCACAAGGTAACATATTTGAGTTTAGATTTTAAAGCTGTATTTTAACCCACAATGTCTGACAGCGGAGGAGAAATTGACTTGGTGGAGCTAGCAAGCCTGTCGCAGCAGAGGAAAGGGTTTGACCACCACTTTAAATTCACTAACTACAGCGATACCTCTCAGCCTCGAGGAGCACTGCACACTGTATCACTGGGAATGCCAGCTATTCTAGTTGTGGTGATTCACAAGTCTAAAAAAAATGATTTGTTTCAACTTTTTTGACTGATGATAACTAACTACTGCCGGTGAGGGCTGCAGCAGTCTGTTTTCTTTGGCCGACTGTCACCTTACAGTTAGGAAACCATGTGGGAATGGAAGCCGTTGAAATGATTCATTTGGTATAAACTGTCTTCTGTCCCTTGAAAAGATGGTGTGGAACTATAGAGCTAATGCAGGAAGCATCTGGCTGCTGCTGACAGCTCAGAGAGTCCTCGCTAACTTAATAACGCCGAATGACAACTCAAGTCTGAAAGACACCATATGAAAAATGTTGAACTATAGATATTCTGTTTTCACATGCTATAACAGGGAGCAGCATTTAAGAGTGATTCTACAATTTAGGGTACATTCCATGTCCATTGATGTCCATTGATGATCATTATAATTATTCTAACTATTTTCTTCAAAAATATCATATTTTGCCTATTATTGGAAAGCATGTTATAATATCACACACACATTATGTGCATCCTATGCTTTATTTAGCTTGAAATGTGTCATGATGTTCTTAAATTGTCAGTTTTTGCTATGTCCGTTTTTCAGTTGAGGGTGTCTTGGTTTCAAAATAATGAATAAAAACCATTAAAGTAAATAAAAAAAAGTATTCATTTATTTTAAAAGTCTAAATACTAAAGAATAATAACATTTTTTAAATTGATTTCCTCCTTTAAATAATTTAAATATCTTAATATATGAATGTCCGCAAAAGTTCTGTCAACTATGTTACTAACAGAACTCCCCCCTTTAACTCAAAAATTGTTTGTCCCAATACCATGTCACCAGCATCACATGATGCCATGTTCCTCTTTGGCAGACATTTTGAACACACTGTGGTGATTGTCCTCTAATGTTTTACAATATTTTATGTATAATAGCACATTGTCAATGAGTATATTAATTGACCGTCAACAATGTTACGTACATTGTTATGGTTTACAATTGTTTAATGATTTTAATTCAATTATATGTTCAAATGTGATGTTAACCTGTTCAAGAAAATGACATGTGGTCATCCAGGCAAGGCCTACCATTGAAATGATGGGTCAAAATAGGGAAATTGTCAACTAGGTTACCTGTCAACTAAGTTACCCAGTAATGTAATAACTGTAGTAACTTAGTTGACAGGTAACCTAGTTGACAATTTGTATGACATGTAGACATCATTACACATCATTATCAATGGAATTGTGCACTTCTGCCTTGAAATGAACATAGTGCTGATGGTTAATAATGTGTCCAGTCAACTATGTTATTTGCATCAAATGTTTGAGTTTCATTGTCAACTATGTTGCACCTCATTTTTTCAAATTTAAAATATCTAAAATAGATAACATAAAAAAATGTTTAAGCTTTGCAACTAGTGGATATGTTACACTGAGGAATATACTAACTTGAACCACTGATTGTTTTATTGAGAAAGAACACTTTTTTTGTACTGTTTTGTTGATGTGAAATGCACCCTAAATTATAGAATCAGTCGGCTCACTGGCAACGAGCCAGTTTGTATTTGCATATTAGCTAATAAACATTCAGCTCTGATCAAAATGAGTGCTTTTGGCCTCACACACACACACACACACACACACACACACACACACACAGAAGGTGAGATAGTAAAAGCGACAGATGGAGGAAAAGCTTGTTGTTGCCTCTTTAGTCCTATTTTCCATTCAAAAGCAGGTTGTTTGATATTTAATTGCATATTTTGCATATAGCTGAAAGCTTCACGTTTGGGGGTCGCTGTATGAGAGGACCTCCAGGTTAACAGGGCCAAGGAGATCACACCATGCCACTGAAGTGTACTTTTGTCCAAGTTTCATAATGTCGTTTTGTTCTTTCCAAGGATTTTACACAACTCTTGCCAGTGCTTTAATATATGCATCTACAATCAGATGGAATATAAGCAGTTATTTTTTTCATATATTCTCTTTTTGTCCCCTTTGACTCAAGCTGTTATTACATATCTGCATTTCTGTCAAAAAGGATAGCTATAAAGCAGGTACCACTGTGTGTTTTTAATTTTAGAGAGTGGACTAGATTTGTTTATAAAAAAAAACAGAACAGGACAACAAAACTGCCTTACTAAACAGTCCTGCTTTTATTAGACCGTTGGCTGTGGAGAAATGTGAGAAAATGAGAGAAGGGAGATGGGGAACAATAAGCAACACATGTCCACAGACAGACCTTGGTCGGCACCTTAAATCCCCAAAGTCTCTTCTACTGTATGTGTAGAAGTATATGTATTTAAAAGAAAGGATCAGCTGGAATCCAGTTTAGATAGTGTTTTTATGCCTCTGCTTAGATAAAAACAATTGAGACGGAGACACCTCAAATAATTGACTGTGCTCGTCTGACAGAATAGCTTCTTTTAAATCAGTCCAACTACACATGCTGCATGACAGCTCATGTTTTACTCACACTGAATGAAAATGTGACTACCAGTTCTTTGACTTTGATTCTCTTCTCTTTTATGCATGTATCTACAGTGAGGGCTGTAAGTATGTCATATAAATGCAGTCAGAGGTGGAGTTCTACTGCTAAACTGCTACATGCTGCTCATGCTACACGTCATAAAGATATGTGTATGGGATGTATATATATATTATTCATTTTACACTTAGCATAAATAATGGAAACAGCTAGCAAAGTTTCTCCCACTTTTTATGTAATCCAACTATGACAATGCACATAACGATGTGCTTGTGCTGCTGCTTTTAGCTTTTCTACATTTACGTGTCTATATCACCTCATCTGACACACCTTTTATCCTTCTTTTCAGGGGTGAATTTCTACCAAATGTATAATGTTTAGATTTTTAAATAAAATATGTTTTGTAGTCAAAGTGTGTAAAAGGTTTCTCTGCAGCAGCAGCAGCAGCTGGTGAAGTGGTTCACAATCTGTTGCAACACAGTCTTTAATGTTCAGAACAAAAAACACTGAGATCCATTCAGGGCATTTAACATCCCCTTTGGAAACAGGGTTCAAAGACAAGTTCTTAAGCCGAGCTGTCACTGAAGTCAAAGAAAAAGCGACCTTCAAAACAAGCAGGAACCAGAACACAGTGGAGTGTTACCTTGAATTCATGAAGAAAACCTGTAAAATCGAGTCTTCAGCCAGCAGAAGGAGCTATGACTGCAGCAGCTGCACCTTTCAGAGAGCCATGTGACGCCAGGAGACAGATGTTAAAGACGAATGAATGGCAAATTTAGTGAGAGACTGGATGAGGAAGGGACAGTGGACGTGCTAATGCGTTGCTCTGTCTTGTTTGGACCATACAGTTAGAAAGTTGCCATTTCAGCTTGCCATTTATTACATTTTCATATTCTTTTTACAAACTACATGTATTGACTGGATAGATATTTTCCCATTCAACTTATCTCAGCAAAAAGTCCAAGCAGCAACCCTGAGGTCTGTAAAGTGAAGCCAACGAGGAAGTGCTTTAACCCTGTGAGAGCTGCGGGACCGCCAGAGGCCATGGCCAACTTTTCTCTCTTACAAAGCTGAAGCAGTCACTCTGGAGTAAACCCCGCCTCCATCCACAGCAAGACAGTGTAAAGGTGAGCAGCTACAATTATCTGAGAGTCACCATAGACACTGACAAATAGAAATCAAATCTCAGCAAAGACTTCATGTCATCAATCTGTCCTGTTGTTGCTCTACAAAAACATAATCCAGCCCGTCTTGCTGAATGGTTCCCTCTGCTCAACACCACGCTTACTATCTCCAGCTAAAACAACTTACCCACATAACAAGCACTGCCTCAAAAATCATCTGCCTCCTCACCCCTAGTCTTTTAGAACCTCAGAGCTAGAACCTATCAAGGGTGACCAGGTGTCCCGCTTTGAACGGGAATGAACAGCATTTTTATAATTTGTCCGACAAATTGAGCCATTTTCCTGCATACGCAGTCGCCCATCTGAAACTTGGCTTTTATCCAAGGCTGGAATAAAACGCCGGGTTACGTATTGTAACCCTTGTTATATTAACACAGGCGGAGCCCTCTACTGGACTCTATGGGTACTACCTTAGCATTCTCCTACTGAGATTTCTATAGACGTAGCCGGCCTTGGGGTGGGCCTACCTGAATGCGCGTGCATCTCACCGTATAAAAGGAGGCCTCGCCTCCTGACTATCATCCTACACCTCTCTTCAGCGAGCGGAATAGGACAGACAGTGCCCTGAGTAGAGGGCTCCGCCTGTGTTAATATAACAAGGGTTACAATACGTAACCCGGCGTTATATCTCTCACAGGCTCCGCCCTCTACTGGACTCTATGGGTACAGTGGGTGGATCCCTGATGTATACGCGCACTGTCGTCCAACAATACCATTCCACCCCACTGCCCCTGACCGGCTTTTCTGGTCAGCAGCTGCTCCCCCACATTCTCCTTTACCCCGGTTGTGACCGTGGAGAAGTCTGGGCTGCGTCTGACAGAGCGCACTCTGCATCGAAAAACAGTGCTGAGGGCCCCCGCCCATAGGCAGAGGGGGAGAATCCCCAGCCCTGTATGGGCTCACTGTGCACCACCTCTCCGAGTCCCTAAGGATCACAGGGAGAGTGCAAGTGCCCATGCCCCACACTCAAACACTGACCCCGTGCAGAGTGCGTGTGGACTATAGTGTGGAGGGCTACCCCCCTCCTGCCTCTCGGGAGAGCCCTTCCGCCCCGTAATGGGCCAGTGCGCACTGCGCCCATCCCAGGACCCCTCTGACCCCCCCCCCCCCTGGCGTTGACCAAGACGCCGCTGCGCATATATCCTCCACACTCACACCGTTGAATAAGGCTGTTGACACAGCCACAGCCCGTGTGGAGTGCGCACAAATCCCCCTGGGGCAGGCTCTCTCCGCCTGTCCGTAGGCATGTGCAATGCATTCGCAGAGCCAGCCTACCAGGCGTTTCTTGGACAGACCTTTCCCGATCACCCCGCCCACATAACATGCTAGCGCACGCACCGGACAGAGGAGGTGCAGTTTAGCTTCCCTGGCCCCACCATGGGGGGGAAGACTAAAACCCCCTAACTGAATAGCCCTCGACCTGAACGCACTCCTTAGGCTCTTGGGCACAAAGGAGGGGTTCGGTCTGAGTGTCGCCCCGCTCCGGTCACCCCAAATCAGCAAGCAGCTCGGGTTTACCGACAGAGCGGTTAACTCGGACACTCTTTTGGCTGACGTTAAGGCAAGAAGCAAAGCTGTCTTCCACGACAGTGCTTTTAGGGAGGAGAGCTCCAGAGGCTCAAATGGTTCTGAGACCAGAGCTTCGGGCACCAGGGGCAGGTCCCACTGCGGGGTGGAGGCGTATGGGCTCAGAACAGTCTCATAATACACACCTGCACACAGAAGGATTCACACTTGTATTTCATGATCCGCAAAAAGATTCACACTTGTGTTTTTCAATGCACACACAAATGTGTTCCGTTTCATATACATGTAAATAAAATCCAAATACAGAAAAAAGTTTTACATATGTGTTTTTGATCCACACATTTGTTTTCCGTTTAAAACCGCTGAACCTGCAACACAACCCGCTTTCTGTGCATGGATCGCTGTGCATTCGTGTGTGGGTTTTTTGAGACTCCCCTGACGGTCACCCGATTCGTACTTATCAGATGTCTCCTCAATTCTAAGCCAATCACATGAGCGCGCCCCCACGAGGGTATAATTTCTTGCGTATCATATATACGTCAAACTTAACGCGTTAATTTTGGCGATTAATTTTAAACATTTAATGCATTAACATTTTTTAACGCAATTAACGTGGTTTTGTTTACTTCCGGTGGCGGCTGACCCATAACCTTTGGTCACGTGCGCGGGCAACCCGGGAAAACATCTATCCTAACTAAAGGAGAGTCTATGGCGGAAAGATGGTTAAGGACGGACTTTTAGGGGGAAAGTTTCATTTAAAAAAGTTGCCCGACGGCTCGTTGGACAAAACTAATGCAATTTGCACAGTTTGCAAAGCCGAATTTAATTACCACAGAAGTAAAACGTCTTTAGCGTATCACCTCAAAGCAAAACACCCTGCTGAAATTACCTCCACGGGACCTCGCCAGTCTACACTTCAGGAGTGTGTCACTCGTGGGCGAATAACGAAACCTGTAAGTGAAAAGTTAACCAATTCCTTGGTTACTTGGATAGTTAAAAACTGCCGCCCAGTTAGCACAGTAGAGGACGATGGACTGAGAGAAGTAATTTGTGTTGCATCGGGAGATACCTCTTATAATTTACCCTCGAGAGGAACCATTATGTCAAGAATACACATGTTGTATGAGGATGAGAGGGCACAGCGGACGAACATGTTTGAGCAAGCAAAGCACAGGTGACCACTGGACGTCTGTCAACAACGATAATTATTTGGGCGTCACAGCGCATTTCATTGATCAAGACTGGACTCTGCAGTCGTTTGCACTTACTGTGAGTAAAACCGAGGAGCGACATTATGCCGAGGCATGTGCTAACCATTTTCTGGATGTTGCAAACGAATGGGAAATCAAGGAAAAGTTGACCACACTCGGCACTGACAGCGCTCGTAACATGGTAGCTGCCGCGAGGCTACTTCCATTTGAACACCTGCCTTGCATGGCCCACTGTCTGCAAAGAACGGTCACAGTCTCACTTAGTGGAGACAAGACAGTGGATTTGAAAGTGTTCTGGCCAAATGTCGCAAGATTGTCGGGCACTTTAAACATAGTCCATCTAACGCTCAGGAATTAAACGAAGAGCAAGTTGCACACGGACTTAAGCAAGAATCACTTTTTCAGGACGTTGCAACAAGATGGAATTCTACGCTGGAGATGGTAAAGAGGATGCAGAGAAACAAATCTCCACTGACCACTACCCTGGCGCAGCAAAAGAGCAAGGTTGCCATGTTGACTGACCAGGAGCTTGCCAAACTGCAAAAGCTGGAGGAACTACTTGAACCCTGCAGGTAAGTTATTTATTTCTTGTTTCTCCTCCCTCTCTTTCTTTCTCCCTATCTCCTGTGTACAGTATATGTGTACCGTTTTCTCTCTCTCCCTCTCTCTCCATCTCGTGTGTGTGTATGTTGTTTTCTCTCTCTCCCTCTCTCTTTCACCTGTGTATGTGTATGCTGTTCTCTCTCTCTCTCTCTCTTTCACATGTGTGTGTGTGTGCGTGCACTGGTTCTCTGTGTTGTTAATAAAGATTTACTGAAATGTTTAACACCTTGTGCTTTCCATTGCAGATATGTGACTGAACTGCTGGGGGGAGAGCAGTATGTCTCCTGTTCAGTGGTCTTGCCAGCCTTACGCCACTTGTTCAGAGTTATGGAGCCCTCAGACGATGATCCAGTTTATGTTCTGAGGTTCAAGAAGGCCTTTACCACAGACCTAGCTCAACGGAAGGATAGCACCAACCTCAAATGGCTGAAGATCACTACTGCCCTTGACCCTAGGTTTAAAGACCTTAAGTGCCTTCCAAAAGATGAAAGGAGTGAGGTGTGGGCTTCAGTACGTGACCTGATGATGAGAGAGACACCTGCACAACAACCACCTGCTGAGACAACAGAGGAGCCGTCACCAAAGAAGAGGAGGAGGATGTCCATCTTGCTGTGTTCTTCTGATTCAGATACAGATGACGAGGAGGAGTCCATAGAGCATTGTCTGGATCGCTACAAAGCAGAGCCAAAAATGGACCTAGAGGGGTGTCCACTACAATGGTGGTCAAAGAGAGGGAGCACATGCCAGGCTGGCACCCATTGCACGCAAGTACCTGTCAACCCCTGCAACCACAGTGCCTTGTGAGAGGTTGTTCTCACTCTCAGGCCACATCATTCAAAAGAAGCGAGCTTCTTTGTCCCCTGATAACGTAAACAAACTGGTCTGCGTCAGTAACTGGCTGAATGTAAAGAAGGACTAAGTAAATTATGTCTATGGAGTGAAAAATGTTCAATGTTCAATGTTCTGAATTATTTTTTGTATTTGCACTGAGCATATGTGCACCTTAAGCCATTAAAATGGTCTTGGAATTTAAATATACTTTCTCTGTGTTTATTCTACATAAATTTGATGATTTTACATAAATAAATATTCATTATAAGCTTCAGTCTTAAGTAGAAAAATGCAATTAATTTATTGATAGATTAATCGCGATTAATTACAGAAATTTGTGCGATTAATTAGTTAATTTTTTTTAATCGATTGACAGCCCTAATATATATATGTATATCATACCATATCTCTCTGTTTTCTCGTCTAATCGCTCAGTGGATTTCACTTCCGCCGCTGAAGAGAAAGGGATGATAGTCAGGAGGCGAGGCCTCCTTTTATACGGTGAGATGCGCGCGCATTCAGGTAGGCCCGCCCCAAGGCCGGCTACATCTATAGAAATCTCAGTAGGAGAATGCTCGGAGGATAAGGTAGTACCCATAGAGTCCAGTAGAGGGCGGAGCCTGTGAGAGATATAACAAGAGAGGGCGATCACCATTAGCTGTGTCGGATGTCAATCAATCAAAAAAGAAAATGTTAAGGGGAATTCTTGGGAGTTTTTGTAAACTTTGCCAGGTTTTTTTATCTCATGGAGGTGATACGATTTGAAGCGACACTACAAGTAGAACGCACAGAAATTCCTGGCTCTTAAAGTGCTTGTGACACCATCCCACCTACTGTTGTGCAATGCAATGTTGGGCTACTAGTCATCTCGAACCATCAGTTTAAAAATGAATTTGCGATACCGTATTGATAAATATCAATAATTTCGAATATCGCGGGAAAAGTCCATCACTCAGTTTCCTTTTTCGGGACGAAGGCGAAAGTGCGTCACAAAGGGCCATATTTATTCTGCTCCCATTGAGCCAGACAGGGACAGAAGGGATTTGTCACGCGTAGAGATGGTTCGACGATGCGTTGTGTCTGGCTGTTCCAATACAGCAAATGAGGAACTTAACATCAGCATACATAGCTTTCCAACGGATGTCAAGCGTCAGCGCACATGGGAGAAAAACGTGCCGAACACAAGGGCTGGCTGGTCTGTGATGAACCCCACATCGACCTACATATGCAGCGCCCACTTTCTGGCCGAGAATTTCGAGGAAAGGCCTTTGTTGATGGCTGAAACTGGGATTGATTTTTCGCGAAGACGGATTCTGAAGCCGTCAGCAGTGCCTACTCTCTTTCCCACGCCTTCCCAAATCCGTAAAGGCCGCAAAGACTTCGCCAACCCCCCAGCTAAACGCCCCCGACGTGTCTACTTCGAGCAACAAGAGAAAACTCAGGTAAGAACAACAACCTTTAAACGTGATGTGTTTTTTAGGATACTCTGTGTGTGTGTGTGTGTGTGTGTGTGTGTGTGTGTGTGTGTGTGTGTGGTGTGTGTGTGTGTGTGTGTGTGTGTGTGTGTGTGTGTGTGTGTGTGTGTGTGCGTGTGCGCGAGGGAGGGAAAGAGTCGGGGGGGTTGTCGTCTCCACTGTCCGACTCGGAGTTAATTTCATCCGATTCAGAGGCATATGGTTCGAATCTGTAGGGCATATAGTCAATATCGTCTACGAGGCTATCACTATCAGATGCTTCATCCTCATATGAGCTCTCAGACACATTCAAAATTAAACTACAATCGCAGTCGGAGCTTGCTGCTGTGTGCGCCATCGTTTGTTTGCATACAGATACTGGACTCCGGAAGCGTTCGTGTTCCCTCTGTGACGCGGCACACCTTTTCGCGGGAGTTTAAGAATCCCAGAGCAGACCCAGAGAAGATCCAGAATATGGTCACATTGAAGGGCAGATTAACGGTTATCAAAGTACAAATTTTCAAAAATCACTTCAGTAACGGTTTCAAGGGGACATTATTTACTGAAATTAATGGTTTGGATGATGGGGGAAAACCGTGTCACAACCACTTTAAAGAAAATATTGATCTATGGATACATTCCTTGTGAAACCAAAAGAGGATTACCAACCAGACAAGGTAACTGTTGCTGAAATACTGAACGTTAACCACACTGCGGCACTCACAGTCACACACGCACGCAGTCTGTGCTAGAAAGCATATCTCCATTCAAACCAAATATATTTTAGTCCTTCACTTGCCTAGCATATTATAGAAATATTTTCGTTTTTTTTGTAAGATGGACATTATATTTCAATGTAAACTTCCACTTATCATCACAGTTACATGTCCAGCATTGTCCAGAACAAACATACTCTTTGTCCCACATATGATTTGTTGGCACCTGGTCACCCTGTGCACATTATCAGACAAACTAAGCACCCTAAACCTACACTGACAAAAACGAGTAAATGCTCTAGTAAATAATACTATGATTATGTGTTTAAATTATACAAGAAATTACTAATAATTTTCTTTTACTCAAAATCTCTCCTTTTATTTAATGTGTTACTTGAATTTGCAAGTCATTTTGTATCTTCATTTTGATAAGTGCATTTAAATCATAGCACCAAGTAAATGTTAACTAAAGTAATGTGTTGACCTACAACCTGTGAAAAGCTAGTCAAATTCACCTGGGCAATGTGAGTAAAGGTGGGCGACGCCCCCAATGACGTCAGAGGAGTTTGCGCACAGTACAGACATTTGAAAAAAAAGCAGACGGTTCCAGTTGAAGAGAAGGGCGCATGGCCCCTCGTCTAATATGAATACTCGTGGATTTTGAATCATGTAAGTATATGTTTGTACTTTATTAACTCTGTACATCCCCGATAGCTTGTCAGCTTAATGTGGATATCAAACAAACGTATGTTGTCAGTGTTTCAGCTTAGCAATTAGCTAGTTAGTGTCCTAGCTAATTTAGCCTGCTGTCATGGACGAGGCACACACAACATGTAATACTTAGTGGTTTAGTAGTTGCTTCAAATTAGTTAACAGTTGGCGAAATTCACCGTTTTGAATAAAACATGTGGCAGTGGGGCACTAGTAGTTCAGAAGAGTTTTTTTGTTGGTGTTCGCACTACATTTTCAAATCCTGCTCGGTAGTTAGCAGTGTGTCGCCAAACTGAGTTTTCCTTTACTGTGGGAGTCAAGTCAGTTCACTCGCATGCATCCGACTGTGTGTGATGCACATGTGCTTTTATTTCCTGTGTACACTGAGACAGATAGCGGCACCAGATTCCTAAAAAAAGGGTATGTCACATTCACTGCCATGGACACTGCTCTGTGGGCCAATCTGTGATGCGGCCAGAGGGGTGATCCAGGAAGACTACTGCGAAGTTTAACTGTTGGTGCCTCTTTCTGTAGCGCGTTAAATTGAAGTTAAGGTATAATCTTTGTCTCCAGTATCTTTCTGTACTTACAGTTATGTGTGTTCGCTACAGTAATCGACATGTCTGTTAAACAGCACCACGTTGAAGTTAGACGGAAGCCGTCCTCCCGCCTGGTGGAGCTTCTGTCTGCAGAGGAGCTGATTAAAGAGAACCAGGTAAATATTCTGCTTGATTTGTGTTCAAATGTGTCTGCTGTTCTGTTTGTACATGAATATCTCTATTCTCTAAAGGTAAGTACATCTTGGCAGTATGTGAAAAACCTCTTCAGTCTCCAGTTTTGAAGTTAACATTTAGATAAAGTACATTGGAATCTAATTTTACTGGATAATATTTATATATTTTTCACACTTACTCAATTTCAATGTTTAATATTCTGATTCAAAATGGGTTTTTCAGGAGAATTGATAGTTTGAGCCTGTAGAACCCAATTATTTAATCAGGTTTACTTCCTGTTTGGAAAAAAGCAAACATTTTATAAACTGAGCTTCCTTACTTGTAGTCATACTTAACCGTAACAAATAAGAGTTAATATAAATTCCCATATCCACACTTTAGCTACTGCATATGATAATAAAGCCCTTTGAACCTTTTGAAGCTCACCCCATCCCCTCTGCTTAAAAAGAACATGTACAATCAATGGCTACTTAAACACTAAATTAAATAGCTAACTCAACCCAATCAGTCTTAGTAAATTCACAGAAAGGTTTACAGTATTGTATGTTAACACTGATTTACATGTTTTGACAGAATGGAGGCAAAGATATCGTGGAAAAAGGACTATGCTGAGTGTGTGGTGAAGCTCCATGTCCCCCATGAAGTTCAGCAAAAAAAGACGCCACACCTCCCAGCGTGTCCATCTCCATCGAGGGATCGGCGGTGCTTGATGAGGGTGAACGCCTGCCTTCTGCTCACGGACATCATCCATGCAATGAACTTAAGTAACACATCAAAGATGAAATACGCTTCTGTTGTTTGCAAAAATCTTTCTTAAACTTAATTTCCTCAGGATTTCTCTTGAAAGTCCACATGTTTGCAGAAGCAGTGGTGGAATGTTGAGGTACTTGAGAATGCTCTTTTCGTTGCACTTTATACTCCACTACAAACCAAAGGGAAATATTGTACTTTGTGCTTTACTATCTTATATAGAGTTTATCAAGTATAAGGTTCTGTTTTTTCATTTACAAAAAAATGTAAATATTATTAGAAATCCTTGAGCTATTACGTTCTCAAGGGTTACTACAATTACTACAGGGTACTTTTTACATGTAATACTCAAACAGCATTTAGCTAATTATACTTTTACTTAAGTAACATTTTCATTACCAGACTTTCACTTGCAATAGAGTATTCTTACAGTGTGGTATGAATATTTTTACTTAAAGGGGACCTATCATGCTATATTTAAATAATATATAAGGTGTGTATATATATATATATAATATATATATATTATATATATATAATATATATATATATATATATATGGTATATTAATACGTTTTAATTTTCAAAATACGAAACAGATCATGCATTTTAGCCATGCCTCATTTTGCCTCACTCCAGCTCTGTCTTTGCAAGGTCTGATTCAGCTGACCACGCCCCCATGCGGAAGAGGGGGGCGTGACACGGCCCCGGAACGAGCGTCATGTTATCATGCTTGCTGTGATTACGAGTGGAGAGTCAACATGTTTTCTCAGAGCAATGCATGTGTTCAAGCATATTACCAATTTGATCCAGAATCTGACCCTGAAGAAGCGGAGGTTTTGGTGGAGGTGCAAACATCTCGGTTGCAGCAGGACGTTTCTGAATGGTTAGTTGACAAGCTGTTGTCCCTATTTATTTTACGCTAACTCTTTGTTACGATGCTTGCTACTTATTCCGTTTTGGCTAATTAGCAAGAATGTTATGTGTACAGTTTGTAACAGAGTTTGTAACGCAAAAACAGCGGTACATATATATATATTTATATAGGGAGACACACGCAGAAATCTGCTGGAGTCTTCTGGCACATTTCCCTGGAAAATGAACTCTAGCCACAGATTCTTTGCTTTTTCCAGAGGCGGCAGTGCATGCAGTATTTTTTTTGTCCTTGATTATTGCAGCCAACAACAGCGCAATATCTATCTCTATTAGACATCCTGGCAAGAGCAGGCAAAACCACAGATGTGACTGGGGAAATGTAGCCTGCCGACAGCATATATGCGAATTACAGGTTGGGCAATGGCCGTGGCCGTGGCCCAACCTCTCATTCCCCTGATTGGTGGAGAGTTGACCAATCAGGCGGAGTGCACCTACATTACGTCAAAAAGGTGCAAATAAAAAATCCACCTGTATCAAATCCGTTGCAGCCCCGTTTTTAGAGATTTGGGTATGGAGGAAAAGAGAGAGGGTTGTGTTTTCTGACACTTTGTGAGTTCCCTGGAACACCGGGGACACATATGTATGTATAAAAGACATCACAAAGTGCATTTTGCATGATAGGTCCCCTTTAAGAAAAGGGCCGGATACTCCTTCGACCTCTGAGTGACAGTATATAATATGTTTTATGTACCTGCTTTGTTTAATTTAACAGATGTATGAGCAGAATTTGTTAAAATCATTGTAAACTGTAGATTAATCATGGCTTGTATCAGACAACAGAACAAAAATAAATGTGTTTGTGTTGTTTAGGTCAAAAGGACACCTAGTGGGTAAAAATGGTAATTACAGTGCTTTGAGTTATGTATTGTACTTTCAGTGTTGCCGTAGTTATGCATAACTCGTCTCTTGTATTCAGACGCACGTTTTTACTCTGCATTGCATACCTGCCAACCCTACCGATTTGGGCGGTAGTCTACTGCTTTTGACATGTTTCTACCGCCTACCGACTTAGCTGACTTTCCCTACCGATTTTCAATCTTCCCAAACTATAACATATACACATAGACACTGGACTCGACTTTTGGCGGACACCGTTTGCAGCGTGTCTGTGATCCCATCATACAAACAGTCCTCTGTGTTTCTGACAGAGAAACAACGTGCAGACAGAGGAAAGGCAGCGTTACCCCCGGGGCTGATGGGTAATCACTCCAAAATGAGTTTAAGGGAACAGAGACGAGGCATTTGAGTCCTGCAGGGTTTCCCCGTTAATATCAGTGTCTCGAAAACACATGTTGGCGACTGAAAGACATCCAGTGTTTGGTCTTTTCCTTAAGTATCCTTCACCTACAGTGTCTCAACTGAAAGAGGACCACAAACACACAAGAAATATAATACACAGGGTTCCCGCGGGGTCTTAAAAAGTCTTAAATTTGATAATCTGAATTTAAGGCCTTAAAAAGGTCTTAAATATGACCAAAAAAATAAGAAAGGTCTTAAATATGATTTAGAAGGTCTTAAAAATGATCGGATTTGAAAGGTACTTCTTTGTTGCGATCGCGTCTAAATGTGTTTTGGGGGATATGTCCGGGCTGCAAAGTAACCAGTACGGTAAGAGCCTTTCAGTTCCCCCCAACAATCTATTGAAATAAATCAACATGGAACCAGTAATCACTAACCTTGTTTCCCCCGGACCCTTATTGGAGAACACCCAGCTAGTAACCTAGCAACCAAGCTTCAGCTTGTGGCAGTCAGAAACTCATGTATCTTCGAATCTACTTACAAATAAATATGGGGAAGTGTAAGTTCAACCGTATTTGGTTGGAAAACATCGGATCTAGTGCTTGGTTGAAACCAGTGGAGGGGAAGGTGTTTGAAGCCCGCTGCACCTTTTGCAAAATAAATTAGCGTTTGTTTTGCTAATGTAGCGTTAGCTAGTGCAGCGATAGCTAGTGCAGCAGCTCCCGCAACAACACCGGGGGACCTCCGGGCGACGTTTGGGTCTACGTCAACCCTAAAAGCGGAGGTGCTGTAGTGTACGCTAAATACCGTAGCTAAACACCAATCATACAACAGCAACGATGACAGATTGTAGCCAAGGCAGCAGAGCTCTGAATATAGCTCTTGTCACTCTCTCTCTCGCTATCGCTCTGTCTCTCTCTCTCACTCACTCACTCACTCACTCACTCACTCACTCACTCACACACACTAGGGCTGCTCGATTATGGCAAAAATCATAATCACGATTATTTTGGTCAATAATTGATATCATGATTATTCATTGACTTTGAAAACATCCATTTATTGAACTTTAAAACAAATAATCATTTGAACAGTATCTTTGTAACTGTTGATTACCCTGAACGTATAATTCAACTGAAAAACCAATACAAAAATAAATTCAATAAATGATACATTTAAATAAATAATATCAAAATAATAAATACCAATAAACAAGATCAACAAATATTTTGGAGCGCACTTCCACAAGCTACTAAACATATATAAATATGATAAATACAAATAAATTAGACTAAAATTAATTAGATATGTTGTAGTGCACTGTCACAACCTAGCTAAATAATCGTTTTTTTCGATTATGTTTTTATTTTTGTAATTGTGGCAGGCCAAAATCGTAATTGCGATTAAAATACGATTAATTGCACAGCCCTAACACACACACACACACACTTTTTGTCTAACACAGTTCTGTACTGTTATGCTTTTATGTTCAGTCATCGTTCTTATGTTGAACATGAATACATTTACTTTGTAAGTCATTATGGGACGTATTTCTTCTTTCATAGCAATTTTCCTTCATACTTTCTTGCCGTGAAATAGGTCTTAAATTCTATTCAAAGTGGTCTTAAAAAGGTCTTAAAAAGTCTTAAATTTGAGTTGGCGAAACCTGCAGGAACCCTGAATACAATTTTGAGATTTGGGGATATTTATCTCCCCTTCTTTCACTTTTTCTGACATTTTCAACACCAAGCAGGTCGTTAATGTCTCTGTTTAGTGAACTACAGCAATCTGAAAGCCTGTACATTATTTATTTCACACTTTATCAGTAGAAAAATGCAGGAAATGACTTTTTTAATGCAGTATTTTCTGATATATGGCGCAACACAAAGATATTTCGCTCTGTGCAAACCTTTGACTCTAATATGTCAACAACATGAAACAAGAATATGAACCTGGCTTTATCCAATGTTCACACAAGAGTTCTACATCCTGACACATCCTTCATCTACACTGTCACAACTGAAAGAGGACCAGAAACACATTAAAAATATAATAAAATGTGGAGACTTTGAGATATTGATCTCCCATTCTTTTACTTTTGGACATTTTACAGACCAAACATGTCGTTGATGTCACTGTTTACCAAACTACCACTTTTTTTGAAAAATGCATACAATTATGCAATATATGTTCAATACATGGTTTATACCTGTAATTACTGGGGTTCCATTTCTTCTGATTACCTAATTTGGGCGTGCACATTTGCCGTGCGCAAACCTACCTCTTTTGGATTTGGAAAGGTTGGCATGTATGGCATTGTTGTCTAAGAAAACATATGCCTGTAAGTGTTTCTATGCTCTGTTGTTTCAACATTGTTAATGAAGAGTATGTGTGAGGGATACATTGTTAAATGGTGGAAATATTGCTGTGAATTCATAGTTGCAACGATGTATGCTAACCGCTAGCCTTTCAATGTAATTTCCCATAGGGGTTAGCATGAAGCTAACGCATCGTTTATTATATGGTTAACACACGCGGGAAATGTATGATATGTTAAATGATTGCTATGCTTGAAATGAATGTACATGTTCTTGTGTGTCCAGTTGTACAGTGCTTTCTGAGTACAACTTTAAAACGGAACTTCTGAAGCAGAGTTTTCTTCCTGTTGTCTGTCTGCGCAGCTACAGGAGCGGGGGCAGAATAGTGTTGTTTAAAAGTGTACTGTTTCATGTTTTGTAGTAGCCTTAGTGTAAAACAGTTTTATTGAATATGAATTGCATTTGATGATACTTAATAATTATATTGAAATATTACCTACATATTTATTAAATGAAAGATAAGAATAGCAAGTAAAAATAACCTGAAAAGCCAAATATTTTTTACTGGAGATTTGTAATAAGATGCACATGTAATCTTAAGTAAAATCTACTATACAATAGTAAGTAAAATGTACTTACAAAAACTGAGTGTGACATTGAAGTTTACTTAAGTGCCTTTAGTAACAAACACTTCTTAACTGTAAGTAGAAGCTACTTGAAATATACGTTGTTAAATTTACTTTTCTGCGTGCGTTTTCTTAGCTCGATTTTCCTAAGTAAATCTTACTCCCCGTTTTTGTCGGTGTACACCTCACATAACTCAGTTCTGGTTTGAGGTACAGAGGAAATTAAATGTATGAGATCTCTCTCTCAGCATCGGCAATAGCAGCCCGGGACGATCTGCCTCACTGACACAATACAGATGCATATTTGATTCTCTGTTCTTGGTATATTTGTATGTTTTAATATGAGCAGGTGGCACCTCATATACCTCTGTATGAATGCGAGTGAATGGCTGAATGCTGCCCTTGTAAAGCGCTTTGAGGGGCATCTACTGTATATGTATATATGTTGTTTACCTGCTTTAAAAACAAATATCCGTCTGGTACAATCAATCTGAAAACGTTATGTTGTTACTATCACGCATATTTTAAGCATAATATTTAATTAATGGAATGGCTGTTTCATGTCAATCTTAATATCTGTTAGGCTTGGAGTCAGTGAAAATGTGGTTGTGTGTCACAGTTGGACTTTAAGTTTGTTAAAAGACGTCAAACTGTGAACACGGGTTTTCCTGAATGTCTGTGCCCCATTTGACTAGTGATGTCATTTTGACGAGTGCATTTTATCCTAACTGATACAATTATCTCCAAACCTTAGAAAATAAAACTCAAGTTGTAATTGGTGTAGATCATTGGTAAGAAATGAATCCTCCGTTGGATTGCTGAGTTGTGTCTGGTTGATTATTGTTATGTTCGTTAAAGTAATTCAGAATAATGGTTTCAGAACTTCATCTCTCTGATACTGAGGAAATGCTCCGCTCAGCTGGCTCATTGGAAATTCCTGGTTATCACCCTCCTCTGAAATGAGCTTTGGGCCACCCTTTTTTGAAAAGAGTGAAAATACTTCCTCAGGGCTACTTTTCAATTTTTTCTATTATCCAGTTAAGCCCCGAGCCTGTTTTTCAGAACATTACTTAAAGTGAAAACCACCCTTGAATGATGGGATAGTAGACTAAAAGCTTTAGGAATCCAAACTATAACATATAATAAGTACCCTGTATCAAGATTGATGCAAAACAAGTTACATTTGACCTTTTTAGAGCGGTTTAGCAAAAATGTGGGTGTATTTGCCATATCTCTGGCCCCCCTCGGTCGATTTTGATGATTGACACCTCTTTTGAACCGTTAGATCCAATAGAATCGAGAGGGACGTTCCTAAATCCATCTAAACATTACCCATTGTTGAATGAGTGATGCGCAGCCAGAATGCCCAAAACCGGAAGTTGGGTTGTAGCTCTCACACGCTCTATATGAAATCTCAGTTTTTGACAAAAATGTTATGATAGATTATCAGTAATCATTTCAAAGTGACACAGACACATTGGATTAACCTTCAGCATTGTTTTTATGCGTTTTAATGCCATCGAACACAACTTTTGATCGGAAAACAGCAAAGGTTTTTTCATATTTTCACATTTGCCGTTTTGGCTCCGTAAAGCTATGTTGTGTGTTGTCTGGTTTTGCCTTCACTGCCCTGAGTTCTGGTCGCACAGTGATGATACCTATACCTATAGAATCTGTGGAATCTCAGCTTTCATTTTATATCTTGTTTGTGCAGATCCGATAAGTTAGAAAAATATTTCTACCGTGAGTTCTATGCTAAGTGCGTTAGCATTTTTTCGCTTAGTGCTAATTCAGAGGCTTGATATTACCCTTGTGTTTCGTTAAGCTAAAAATGGTTCATATCGTCAGTTAGCTGAGTTTCTTCCCGTTAAGTGGGTATGACACATTAATAGGTTGTTAAATGTTAAGAAGCCGGCGGGCGCTGCCGGGCTTAACAGGTTAATTGTGTTCATTACTATGGGTGCCTTTCTGGTTGGGTGGGAAGTACAGCAACATGAACAACATTAATCCATTCGTGCAGTCATAGAAAATGCCAACATCACTAACAAAACTCAAGCTGTGTTCCAGAGACCTTCACTTATTCCCAGATCCAAAAGATCAGCTGAGCAACAAGAGGAGGGGTTAGAAATACTCATTCCCAGAGGTGAAGTGGTTACAGTCAGTCTTGATTTATGTGATGTAGTTATTTGTGGAGGGATGCAAGACTCGACAGGCCATGACGTCTATGGGTGTATTCATGCTCGGGGACGGCCAGATGATAATTCATGGTGCCCTAATTCGGAGAAGGTATATTGGAGTGCTAGGGCTGAAGGAAATAATAATCCCCGTAGTTCAGCGTTTAGGTCTCCGCTATCCTTTTCCAAAGGTCACCATAATGGAGATAATAACAGACATAACCCAATAATAATCTCCTTCAAAAGCGCACTCACTCATTATTTTGAGACAAAGGGAGAAGTAACTGCATTTCACTTAATAATAGGAATAGAAACTTCTGGGAAAGATCCAATAGGATCAATTTTGGTAAAAATAATCGACCCCCCAGTTGATGTAATCCCTGATCTCGTTCCAAAATACACTAAGTCCCAAATTTTTCACCATGTTTCAGAAATACCCCCTGCTAAGTCTATGGAAAACCGACTGGTGACCTATCTGAGTACATCTACTGTACAAAAAGTTATTGCAGTGGAAACAGGGTACGAAGACACAATTCCTGGTTAGATTGGGTTGTATATTCTGTTAAACAGAGCATGTCTGACTGCCTAGTGTGCGCAGCGGCTCGACTACATTAATGTGTACGAAAATGATGTATACACTAGATTTTCCAAAAAATATACATAAATATACACTACAGTGACATCTGGCGTCGTTTTTGTAAGACATTTTTATTTCCGCATAAAAAAAGCCTCCCCATTTGACCTCCCGCGTGTGACGTCACATGGGGGAGAGCGGCCGGTCTAACGTAGTAATAAACATGGATCACAATGCTAGTTTTGACACAGAAGAGGTTGAAAATAAATATTCGAATGCATATGACGGACCACAACCATATAATTATGCAATCCAGTCTCACGGCATTTCATGTTATAGTCACGACATTTAATCTATTGATTCGTGTTCACCAACACGATTTTCCCCTTTCTTTCGTGTCACACAGAACGATTTTAAAAGCAATGTATTTTTATTGGTAGTGTGTTTCGTGCCTGCGACACGTCTTTTTGTCCGGTCAGGTCTTGGAAGACCGGAAGCTGTGTGGTTCATAAAAACATCTTCTTACTCAATATCAAGCCACGATTATTGTTTTTATTTTAAATCGTATAATGTTGGACTTTTTTTGCCGTCTGTGAGGAAAAGAAATGGGGCTCAGAGCCTCAGAATAGTGAAATCTGTATTTTTTTTTTCCTTCTAATTTGTTATTCTTTTCTAAATAACACACTGTTATTTACTCAACAATAACACACAATTATCCTTGTTTTTATTTATTTGTTTATTCCATAATCTCTGGCTTTTTTGGCGTCCGTCAGGAACTGAATTTCAAAATAAAAATAACCGGAAACAGACGTAGGCCTATAAGGGACATTTCGAGCATCATTGCGATTCACAGCCACTGAACTGATTAGCCAAGATCTATCTAGAAGAGCTATGGTTTAAGCTCGGTGATTGGATTTTGTAGCCGCAATGCACGTTGGGATATGGTGTTAATGCGATATGAAATCCGAAAAACATTTCGGAGTTTAGGATGGCCGAAGACACTACACTACCCATAATCCCCAGCTATCGTTTTGGACTACAGTCCCCGTGATTAATCTTCAAGCTCTGGAATTGGATGTTGGAGTGGCAGTGCGCCAAGGTTACGCCGAGCGTCAAACAGCTCTTTGAAATGGAACGAAACCACGGCAGACTATCCAAAACTGGATTCGAACGGGACCCCCCCCCCCAGAACTACACATGCTGGCTATTGTGTTTCGCAAAATGTTCTATGGGACGTCTCTACTGGGAACGTTTTCGTTTTTCCCACAATTAAAAGTTGCCAGTATTAAACACATTGGTGTTATCAAATGTAAAACATATAATTAATAAATGGGTGAAAATCGCTTGTGTCCATAATGGGCAGCATTAATATATACCCACATGACAGCTCATTGTTACTTTCTAATTCTACTCCACTACAATTCAGAGGTTAACCTGGTATTTTTACTCCACTACATTTATTTTAGTTACTTTGCAGATTCTGATTAATGATGTGAAATATAAACAACCCTTAAATCAGGCTTCAGTTACACCTGAGTAAAATTCAGGGAAGGTGATTGTCAAGTGCCAACAATCAGGAGAGATATTTGATAGTTGGTGCTTGAGAAGACTAAACATTTATCTGCAGATCCCTACAAAGTATATTCATTAGTCGTTATTCTCTACTAATAGTTCATTAAAGACTGTATATAATGGCTATTTTGCACATCCCTTTCAAGATTTCAAGATTTCAAAGGTTTATTGACATATCATATACACAACTACGGTGTAGTTATGCAATGAATGAAAAACTTGGGTCGCAGGTTCCTCAACAGTGCATTACAAGACATCTATCAATATGTGTACCTCCACCATTAAACTGTCATATTCTGCACATTTCTTATACTATCTACATACATCTTATAAGAGTATAATTAATATGTATAATATCAGTTAAAATAAGTGCTTCAACATAGTTAACATTGCAGGAAAGCAATATATTAGACGTTAAGTACTTTGTCAGGCTTAATATTTATCTGTAGATACCCCCAGATCACTTATAGTATCTTCTTGATTTTTTATATTCTATATTTCTATCATTGACCTTCTACTTTCCCCCTATCAAAGTATGTACTCTTAATATTTTTTTCATCAAATATAACACATAAAAACAATAATTCAATAACGTGCTTTAACCACTAGGCGGTGCACACAAGGTACACACAGCCATAATAACGTTTTATTATTAGTGTAGGACACTTATGTATGTTAACATCTGAAGATGTGTATTTTTATTCATGTTTTCACATCATTTTACAGCATATTGCTATATTATTTCAGACTCAGTATTTACATTCTTATATTCAAAGAAAATCAGTAATATCTTTAAAAACTACAAGTCCTTTTATATCAGTTGTGCACCGTGATGGTGTAAATATAACCTATCTACGAATTAGATCAAATGTAAAAGTCAGCCGAATTAGTGTTGATACTGCAAGGAGACGTATTGTGTGAAGAGAAATGGAAGATGTTGTTTAATTGCTGATATATTTATGATCCACGTCACATATTCAGTTTCGGCGGCAGTTCTTCCAGTTTGTCCAGAAGTCTTCTAATCAGGGCTCTATAAATAAAGAACTACGGCAGATGTGTAAATTTAATGCAGCCGAACCGTGTATTACAATGCCGTTATGTGATGACTTCCAAAGAGAAAAGCAAGCACACTCAGAATAAAGTATTTTCTTTTTTTAAAAATGTTTTTCGGATTTCATATCGCATAAACACCATATCCCAACGTGCATTGCGGCTAAACAATCCAATCACTGAGCTTAAAACATAGCTGAGGATCTTGGGTAATCAGTTCAGTGGGTGTGTATCTGTTTCCGGTTATTTTCGGAGCCTCCGTTAATATGCCGTTGTAAATGGCTTGATGGAAAGCAGGTGTGTAGTCGGGGAGGGTGCACAGCTGATTGCAGCAGGTGAGTGGAGGTTGAGCCGGGAGCCAGGAGTGACAGCCACCACGCCCACACAAACAACACAGACAGAGGAAAACAAACAAACACAAAGGAGACTGCTGGAGGAGTACAGCCACCACAGCGTTACCTAATGCAACTCCACACTACGTCTTACGGTGCTGTGTACCGGAGGGGAGAGAGAGAGGAGCGAAGGGGGGGGAGAGAGAGAGGAACGAAGGGGGGCTGAGAGATGTAATACGGTTTCCTGATAAACGTTTTGTTTGATAGTAAAGTAACCTGTATATCCTATATAACCTGTTCCAATAATTATAACCTGTTTTAATAATTATAACTTTGTCTATGTAAAATGTATACTTATGAAACTAGACCAAGTGTTCTTATTTTTCCTTTGTTTGCTGTGGTCAATTGTGTGTGCGTTGACTTAGGAATGTAGAGGATCCAGTCGCCCCCCCCGGGTTTTTAATGGGCCGGATAGGAGCATGGGGGGGTTGTAGGAGAAAGGTAATAAAACTGACACCATTGAGTCTATGCAGAGATTGTTCTGAGAGAAAGATTGGGATGCGGAGTGGTACGGCCAGGTGCTGAGGATAAACGAAGATAAGGATTGGTACCTCACCCCCGTGCGACCCAGAATTGTTTATTTTATGGCTGCCATAAAAGATGACCTGGGACTGATCGGCGGCGCAGGAGATCCAAAGTTCCCACACTTATGGCTGACTCACTCTGATTCGCTGTTTAGACCTCGTCAATGGCTGACTCACTCTGATTCACTGCCTAGGGCTCGCCCAGGAGTGAGTCCACCAATGGATGAACACCTAGGGAGGAGCAACCGACACAACTCCTCCCACACAACTCCTCTCCGTTTGTGGGATAAATATTTGAATTCTGTACACTCGCGGCCTCTTTCTGTCTGACTGTCTGATACGTACATCGCACGGTAGTAAGAGCCAAGGCCCGAAGTACTTCGTTATATTGTACTGTTGTTTTTACCATTAAATCAGCTTATTGTTAAACCTCATATCTCTGCGTCTGAGCCGTTCCTTTTTACAGCAGACACTCATCAAACGAACGAACGGAGCGGGCTCGAACCTTCAACCACTGAAGGCTGCTTCACCCAACAATTTGGTGACCGACCGACGTGATGAGTAGGGTCTCATAGAAGGAACACCGGCAGCCAGCGGACGAACTGTCCAGGGAAGACACCTCGAATACCTCTGACAACTAAACAGGGCCCTACGACTGAAAGGTGAGCAGATACCTGTTATTATCAAAATCTGTGATTGGCTATACTACAAAATTTTAGAGTTGTCAGCGGCATTTTCAGTGTTTTAGTCTTACGGTAGAAAGAACAGTACTACAGAATAACACTTTCCAGTCTCAAAGAGGAGCTGTAGTTGTGTTATATGTGGGGTATTTCAAGAGGAGAAACGCAACTTTCAAAATCAATTTGAAATGACCGGATCTCGCAAACTCTTGCTGTGGGGTTAATCTAGAAGACTAAACGTGACGATAAAGAGATTCTGTAGACTGGGTTTCGACTCCTTGCCAAAAGCCACATCGCCGAAAGGGGTGTAGAAGCGCTTCTGGAAGTCTCTCCATCTGTTGAAATATACATCGCACTATAAAAGTCAACTAGACTGTACGGGGAATATATTAACTATGTAACGAGATTGCAGTGGTTATAAATTTTTGTAAAGGAAGTCCAGCTGCAATGGTCGTCCGAGATTTCAGTGGTTTTAAAATTAAAGGAAGTCCAGCTGAAATACTCTGAGAAATAAGGTGACACACACAGTAATTCTTAGACGAATTCTGGGGTTGGGGCTCATCGACTAAGTACACAGGCAATCCTTAGACGGATCTGGGGTTACATTAGGTTTATTTATTTTGAGTGTGATTAACTGTGGTTGTATATTATAATATTTTCAACATCAATTTGAAAGGACCGTCCCTGAAAGTATTGTAGAATCTTATTTGTATCTGATAGCATATACGTGACGATCAAAGGTTATTGTAGACTGGGTTTCGACTCCATGCCTTGGGCCGCATCCTCCTTAAGGAGAGGCTCTCTTTGCAGTCTCCGTAACTGGTTGAAATACACCTCGCAACGAAAACTATCAGACTGTATACCTGTGGGAATAAAACTACAATAATTAGTAAATTATAGTACGCAGGGATATCTGGTGTTTTTTATAAGAAACTAAAACCGTTAGGAGAGGCGCTCTTTGTCAGTCTCCGTAACTGGTTGAAATACACCTCGCAACGAAAACTATCAGACTGTATACCTGTGGGAATAAAACTACAATAATTAGTAAATTATAGTACGCAGAGATATCTGGTGTTTTTTATAAAAAACTAAAACCTTTAGGAGAAGCAGATACGAACGAAGTCAAAATGGAAGGAGAATTTGAACGTGAAGAGAGAGAATTAGGAGTCCCTGTTCCGGGGAGTTTAAGGGAACAGTGGGGACAAGCAGAGAGATTGATACTTAGCGGACTTAAGCCCGGAGATCATAAAAAGGCGAGCAGGGATCTCCGTTTCTTACACGATCAGATGATCGCAGAGAATAGAGTAGAGGGTGACGAGGCAATAAGTCTCCTAGCCACAGCACTCAATACATACGAGCGACAGTTGGTTCAGAAATTAGAAACTCTCAACAAGCAGAAGGCAGGTTTTATCAGGGCTTCTAAACTTAACAAAGAAAGGGAGCTAGTTGACAAGCTAAGGAGAATAGGCCATAACGCAGCCTTAGTTATGAATGGAGTGGCAGTAACCTGCTCTCTGAGCAAACTCCCGCCAAAAATCTGCCCGCCATAGCAGCCCCACCCAGTCCTGCACCAGCCCCTCCCACAGAAGTGATAGAGCCAGTCAGGAAGGAGAAGCCATATGGTGGGCCCCTCCCAGACATCCCAGAGGGCGGTCCCCTCCTCTATCCAGATTTATACAACCCCTTTAAGACCCGACCCCCTCCCTATACGCTTCCCTCCACCTCTAACCCCCCCTCACCCAGTTCCCCTCATGACATTAAAGGAACACCTGTATCAACACATACACCTACAGATGAAGAAATACTTGACTTTGTTGCAAAACGCGTCAAATTTTTTAGGACTAAAAAAAAAGGATGAAACCTCTGCCTCTGACAGAGAAGACACGGCAAGTCAAGACGGCACAGGGGACTCCACCTTCCTCTGAAACAGGTTGATATAGCCGGTGTCGGACTTTGTTTATGAACACATTAACTGAGGGACAGGTTTCTCCCCATTTGAGCTGACCCACGGCCATCAGTTTCCGGGTCCTGGAGCATTAGCAGTAGGGAAAGAAGTAGAAGAGATGGATAGCAAACCATATACCAGCAACTTAAGGGCTTGGTATGAGATTTCTCCACCCAGGTGGCTGACGCCAAAGGGGGACCGGAGAAGCACGAGGCTAACACCGCAGAATTCATCTGGCTGAAGGTCATCCGTCCGAAGTGGCTCAACCCAAGGTTCACCGGCCCGCACAGAGTGACTCAGAGGACATCACATGCAGTTCGCCTCGAAGGAAAGGGGGAAACGTGGTATCATTGGAGCCAGTGCGCCGTTGGAAAACCTCCAGCAAGGACGTTAGACGACATCAGAACTGACATCGCTGCAGCAGGACGAGAGCGACACATCTGACGACGACAGCCCAGCAGAAGCAACGACCCACAACAGATGACAAGGACAAAGACACAGAGGTAACAACAGGCGATCTTGGAAAGGAGATTACGGCCGGCGAGGAGGCGGACACGAGTCTACTCTGAAACACACGACTCCATATAGGACCCGACTTTTTTACTCCCACCTTTAGGGGCACTTTCCAATAAGTAGCAGCATTTTTATGCCCACCTATAGGGCCTCTTTCTAATAAGAGTAGTAGGTTATATAAACGAGAGGTTATCCCTATAGTTAAAGGGCAGTGAAAGTCTCCCCACTCACCAGACCTTCTATTTAACAGGTTCTGGGAGCACAGTATTTACCATTACAGGGTACTATTTTACACCCTAGTTTTAAAAATCTCCTTAGGAGATTTTAGCATTGTGTTCAACCTAATTACAATAACACGGACCACTGATTAAAGGTACTCAATGACAGACTGTGGATTACACTTCCTTATTGTTTGTTGGTGTACTCTGCTAGTGGGAATCGTGGTTTTACTTGGGACACTGTTTGTATCTTGAACACCATTCTTAGTTATATGGCCCATTAGCGAATTGCCTTATTATTTGATTGGTGTTAATTCCTTGTGTCCTAGTAAATCTCCTATTATTAATAACAGAAATAATGTGTGTTCACCCTTGCCTTTATTTTTGTTTTAATGATTCCATTGACCACCCAGACTCCATTCCCCCGCCAGAGGAGTCCGTAACTAGGGTCAAACGGGCCAAACATGAGGTAGTTGTTACCAAAATGTCTCCTAAACAAACCTTCACTTTCCAAGCAGGTAGTGATGGAATAATGTAGACAGGATCAACTATGTACATTACAATGTGCTCCGTTTAGCTAATCTCACTAGGGACCCTGTAGAAGGACTCGCTGAACAGCTGGGGCCGACTTCCCTTATGGCTGAAACAGAATAGAATGGCCCTTGACATGCTGTTAGCTGAGAAAGGAGGTGTGTGTTCAATGTTTGGTGATATGTGTTGTACTTTCATTCCAAACAATACGGCTCCGGACGGTTCCGTCACAAAGGCTTTAGAAGGCTTTCGCACACTATCCATAACTATGCATGAACAATCAGGGATACACAACCCCTTGGAGGAATGGTTTACAAACATGTTTGGTCAATGGAAAGGTTTAATAATGTCTCTTTTGATTTCAATAGCTACTTGTATTGCCATTTTAGTAACATGTGGTTGTTGTTGTGTGCCTTGTATCCGCTCATTGTGGGACAGACGCAGTAGAAAAGAATGACAGTGGTTATGTTTTGAATGCTTTGTGTGAATTGATCTCTGGAGGTGAGATCAAAAGGGGGATTAAAGTAACCTGTATATCCTATATAACCTGTTTTAATAATTATAACCTGTTTTAATAATTATAACTTTGTCTGTGTAAAATGTATACTTATGAAACTAGACCAAGTGTTCTTATTTTCCTTTGTTTGCTGTGGTCAATTGTATGTGCGTTGACTTAGGAATGTAGAGGATCCAGTCGCCCCCCCGGGTTTTTAATGGCCGGATAGGAGCATGGGGGGGTTGTAGGAGAAAGGTAATAAAACTGACACCATTGAGTCTATGCAGAGATTGTCTGAGAGAAAGATTGGGATGCGGAGTGGTACGGCCAGGTGCTGAGGATAAACGAAGATAAGGATTGGTACCTCACCCCCGTGCGACCCAGAATTGTTTATTTTATGGCTGCCATAAAAGATGACCTGGGACTGATCGGCGGCGCAGGAGATCCAAAGTTCCCACACTTATGGCTGACTCACTCTGATTCGCTGTTTAGACCTCGTCAATGGCTGACTCACTCTGATTCACTGCCTAGGGCTCGCCCAGGAGTGAGTCCACCAATGGATGAACACCTAGGGAGGAGCAACCGACACAACTCCTCCCACACAACTCCTCTCCGTTTGTGGGAATAAATATTGTGAATTCTGTACACTCGCGGCCTCTGTTCTGTCTGACTGTCTGATACGTACATCGCACGGTGGAAGAGCTGAGGCCCGAAGTACTTCGTTATATTGTACTGTTGTTTTTACCATTAAATCAGCTTATTGTTAAACCTCATATCTCTGCGTCTGAGCCGTTCCTTTTTACAGCAGACCACTCATCAAACGAACGGAGCGGAGGGGGCTCGAACCTTCAACCACTGAAGGCTGCTTCACCCCAACAATAGGCCTCAGCTGTGGAGAGTATGTGCTGCAGGGAGGTGGATGCACCTCGCACAACGCACCCAGGGACGAAAGCTAGCTCCGGTCCTTTTCCTGTTAGGGAAACTGTGGACTCGATGTCCTGACACGCTGGAGTTTGTGCAACCTGCACAAACTCAAGCTCACCATGATTACAAATGGTGAAATGCAATGTAAAATTACCGAAAAAATACCAGATCACTAAATCACAACCGCTCAAACCAATACAAACTACTACCGCAGATTGGGCAGAGAAGGAGTCCGAGAAAGTTGCTCCCCCATGTGACGTAATATGACGCGTTTGACGTATGACGTTAAAAAAATGCAGTTTTTAGTAGCAGAGCTCAAAACGGCTCCTTTCCCCTCTGAATTATTGCCCTTATGTCTTGTAAAACATATGAAATCCTGCATTAACTTTTTTAATTGTAATTTTCAGGCAAGGTTAAGCATAAATCTAGTGAAAAAAAAACCCTGCAAGTTGCTCTTTAATGCCCACAATGACCCACGAGGACAGCTGTGTATGTACAAACTCTATGAACAAAAATCCCCAGCAGATTGTGTCGACATTGCACAGATGTACCCAGTCATAAAAGTTAATGATATTCCACCGGCTTTCACACCTTATCAGGGACTTTATGACTGCATTATAAAAGACCACCCAAAGGGTACTGAAGTAGGAACTCTTAAATGGTGCAATTCTACAACTGCTGTAACTGACCAGGATCTTCTCCAAGGAATAACTATGTCCAAAATGCTGTATCCCAGAGCAGATGTTTGGTGGTATTGTGGAACTATGCAGTACCAATTACAGCTGATCCAAAAATCAAAATGGCAAACCACCCCAAATCCAGCAGGGCCATGAGGTCAGTCCCAGGAGGGAGTTTTGGCTCCACAGTGTACATGGACAGCATAGGGGTGCCCAGGGGAGTGCCAGATGAGTTTAAAGCTAGAAACCAGGTCATGGCTGGGTTGGAATCCATATTTCTCTGGCCCACTGTCAATAAGAATGTTGATTGGATTAACTATATCTACTACAATCAGCAGAGATTCATAAACCACACCAGATAAAGGGGTTACATGAACAATTGGAAAAAACCAGCCTGATGGCTTTGCAGAACAGAATGGCTCTAGACATGATTTTGGCTGAAAAAGGGGGTGTATGCAAATATTTTGGAACATTGTGCTGTACTTTCATCCCTAACAATACTTCTCCTGATGGATCAGTAACCAGAGCGCTAAAGGGACTCACTACTCTGAGCCTTGAGTTAGCAGACAACAGTGGAATAGAGAAAAACCTCTTAGGAGATTTCTTAGACGGTCTGTTGGGTAAATATAAGACTCTGGTATTGAGTGGGATGATAGCTATATTAGGAGTGGTCTCAATACTGGTACTGTGTTGTTGTTGTTGTTGTTGTTGTTGTTGCATTCCATGTATCCGCACCCTAGCGAACCGATTGATCACCACGGCCCTTTCCAGAGAAGACATTCAGTCAATTTCTCATGAGGGAACAGTTTCAAATGCTAACAGAACAAGAGGACCCACCCCCATATGCAGATCTTGTATTAAATGATGAGATGGTTTAAATGATGAGGATGTTTAAATTATGAGATAGTTCAAAGGATGTCCAAATGATGAGATTGTTCAAATGATGAAATCATTTGAATGAAGCATTTTATGTTTCACTATTCTAATATAGTGTAATTCTTTTCATTTTATGTTTCACTATTCTAATATAGTGTAATTCATTTCATTTCATGTTTTACTATTCTAATATAGTGTAATTCATTTCATTTCATGTTTTACTATTCTAATATAGTGTATTCTTTTATTATTTTTTGCTATTCTAAAATAGTTTTTTTTGTTATACTTTGTGAAAACAAGTGCCTTAACACTGAATGTAGTACAAGAACGATTTCTGAGAAAGGAGGGAGTAAGAAATGTTCTATACCAAGCTAATTGCTGCTATTTTTAAAAGTGACATTGAAGGGTTAAACTGGAAGTTATGGACAATGAAAAAACATTTCATGTTTGATGATGAATGTGTATTTTTTTATATTTTTGACGAAGGTTATGAATTTTTTCCATTTTTGATTGTATGTTTTTGATATGAATTATGTACAATGCAATGTTCAGATGAAGAACTCATTGATTTCAGTATTATTTACATACCTTGAATGGTATGTAAGGAGGGATTGTAAGAAATTCAAATCAATATGTTACGTGAATATTAAATAAATGCACCGTTTTATTTTGAAAAGCTTTATTTTGAAGGAAAACCCGGATGTTTACATTACGTCACTTCCGGTTTCACGTTATCTTTGTTTTCAGCCGTTAGAATGTACCAAATAAAAAGTCATGAATGAGAATATGAGAAAAGGCTAGTGGAGTTATACAATAAAAACACAACGTCTAAATCCTCTTATTTGATGCGATATTAATCCAGAGGAACGAAGCCGAGAGGAAGACCCGCCCATCGTCGAAGCAGCCAATGAGAAGAGGAGGAAGGAATCAGATATAGTCACGAGTTACGTATAATCTCTCTCTCTCTCTTCACCCTGTGCACAGCTGTTGACTGCCTGTTCGATCCAATCCAACACTATTTTATTAAATTACTCTTTTGAACTTTCCGAGACTCCATTTGTCTCCTTTTTAACTTTCTCCTGGACTTCGAAACAAAGAACATATCTACAGTTCCTAAAATCCATCTAAACATTACTATTGGTGAATGCATGCCAGCACGCCCAAAACCGGAAGCTGGGTTGTAGCTCTCACAAGCATGCATATGAAATCTCAGTTTTTGAGGGTTTTTGACAAAAATGGAAGGATGGATTATCAGTAATAATTTTAAAGTGACACAGAGACATTGGATTAACCTTGAGCAGCGTTTTTATTCTCTTGAACACAACTTTAGATCACAAAACAGCAAAGGTAAAACGTAATTATTGTTATGGTTTTAAAAACGGATGTTGTTTCTTGCTCTGTTCTGGCTGCTAGCTCAGTGAGTTCTGGCCGTGCAGTGATGAGACTTATACCAATGGAATATGTGGAATCTCAGCTTTCGGATGATATGTCGTTTGTGCAGATAATATGAAGTATAAAAGATCGTGTTTGCTAGTTATGACCGGAAGTAGCATCAGCCCGTTTTCGCTAAGGGCTCATTTAGACGCCTCTTGTGAGAGTTGGTTTTGTTTCGGTAAAAATGGTTCGTATCGTCAGTTAGCTGAGTTTCTTCCCGTTAGGTGGGTATTGTTGTGTTCAAAATTCCAGGAAAGACAGACAACTTCTAAGTTTAACTATTTATTATAAGAGAGCAAAATATATATATTCACTTGGCCAAGGACTCCGTCACATCATAGAAATCAAAGGCAGGGGCGCCGTAAGGGGGTGAAAAGTTAGGACGATTCTAAGGGCCCGTGACTGACAGGGGCCCAAACTATTTTAGAACATTAAGAAAAAAATGTTTAAGTAACCAATGTGATATCTTTTCATGGGGCCCAAAATCCCTGGCGGTGCCCCTGATCACAGGCAGCAAAGCTGTAATCTGTAACCACTATTTCCGGAAAGAGCCCCGACCCTCGTGCGACAATGCATTTTTATTAGACAGGGCGTTGCCCGTACATTTATGATTGGTTGAGACTAGATGGAGAGTAACCTTGGTTTAGACTTTGGCTCTCTCTCGTTGGTGCGCAGACTCAGACAGAGTCTCTTGGCAACACGACCTTCCAATCAGCATTCGGCCGGCCTGTGGAAGTCCCTCCCTACTCTGTCGCCATCATACGTAATTTGTTTTTGCTAAAGTTTCTACAGAAAAGGTGGAATCTTCATAATGCTGCTTCCTAGCTATGTGTGGGAGCGGAGCTCACCCAAAGCTCAAGGTCGGAGTTATGTCCTGTTTATGAATAACTCTTTGTATTCTTCCAGTGTCTGCACCTGACCTTGCTACTCTGTATTGCAGGCTAAAGACGTCTATTTATTCCAAAGTCACAGCAACATAAAATGAGCACAATAAGCTTATAATGTAATAATAACAATCAGTCTTTCTAATCTTATATAAAAATAGCCTCCACAGTATGACACAATCATAGTTTGTTAAATGTTAAGAAGCCCTGAGACACAGTTTCGTGAAAAAAAAGCCTGCAGCCCCCGCCGGGCTTAACACGTTAATTGATGCATCATCATGTTGGCCTCTTTGCTGTCTAGCTTCTTTTAAATGTAGACTTTTTTGTATTCCATATTGTATCCCCATAGCCCCCGCCGGCCGGGGCTATGGGGCTTAACAAGTTAATGGTCACACATACATGCACACAGCTCACACAGTGAAATTTGACCTCTGCATTTAACCCATCCTAGTACTAGGAGCAGTGGGCAATGGGGAGTTGGGGAAGGGGGTGTCCGGTGCCTTGATCAAGGGCACCACGGCAGGGACCAGGAGGGGAACTGGGACCAGGAGGGGAACTGGGACCAGGAGGTGAACTGGGACGGCTCCTAGTCCAAGCCCCTACTGACCAAGCCACTGCCGTAGGTGGAGACTGTAGAGTGGATAAACGTGCCATTATTTTTTGTGAAAATTAGTTCTTCACCTTGAAACGGCTGCAGTCACGTTTGCAGATTATGGGACACTAATTATTGTATTCATTGTAAGCAGCTCACACACACACAGCTCTGCACCATGTGTCCTCGGTGCCCTTCTGTGACTATGGCTGCACCCCGCTGCTCTTTATGGGTGTAAAGTGGAAATAATTGGCTGACTGGGCTGGGAGAGGTCAGCGAGACGGAGAATGAAAATGAGAGAGCGCTATCTGGGAAAGGTCAGGGAGAGGGGAGACAGAAATGAGAGAAAGTGGAATATTTAAGGCCAATGGAGTGTGCTTTCCTCAGGAGAGAAGAGGGAGAGATGGATGGATGCACACGGAGGTGAAAAGAAACCACTCTCTCACCTCTGTCCCTTTATCTGTTCATCAGGGTCACATGGTGGGAAAACACACACACATTAAACATTTAAGTTTATGTGTTAATGTCTCCCCGTACATCTTACTCTCCTACCTTCTTTTTTTCACTTGTTCATTCAGCTTAAGCTTTATTCACATTAGAAAGAATTCACAGCTACAGTGAAGGAAATAATTGTTTGATCCCTTGCCGATTTTGTAAGTTTACCCACTTACAAAGAAATGAACAGTCTATAATGTTAATGGTAGGTTTATTTGACGAATGAGAGACAGAATATCAAAAAGAATATCCAGAAATGTACATCATATAAGAGATATAAATTGATTCACATTTAATTCTTGGAAATAAGTATTTGATCCCCTTGAAACCAACAAGAATTCTGGCTCCCACAGACCGGTTACATAAAGTCCTCTTCCTTTAATAAAATACTCCGAATATCAACTTGTTACCTGTATAAAAGACACCTGTCAACATAATCAATAAATCAGATTCCAACCCCTCCACCATGGGCAAGACTAAATAGCTGTCTAAGGACCTCAGGGACAAGATTGTAGACCTGCACAAGGCTGGGATTGGCTACAAGACCATCAGAAAGCAGCTTGGTGAGAAGGAGACAACTGTTGGTGCCATTATTCGGAAATGGAAGAAACACAAAATGACCATCAGTCGCCCTCGGTCTGGGGCTCCACACAAGATCTCGCCCCTTGGGGTGTTTCTTGATGATCATGAGGGATCAGCCAAGAACTACGCGGAGGAACTGGTTAATGATCTCAAGGCAGCTGGGACCACAGTCACCAAAAAAAACTATTGATAACACACTACACCAGGGGTAGGCAAGTAAGTTTGGCCTTGGGCCAATTTTTCTCTGAGCCACTAGATGGCGGGCCAGAACATAATCAAAGGCTAATTTAAAGGGGACCTATCATGCTATATTTAAATAATATATAAGGTATATATATATATATATAAGGTATATTAATACGTTTTAATTTTCAAAATACGAAACAGATCATGCATTTTAGCCATGCCTCATTTTGCCTCACTCCAGCTCTGTCTTTGCAAGGTCTGATTCAGCTGACCACGCCCCCATGCGGAAGAGGGGGGCGTGACACGGCCCCGGCACGAGCGTCATGTTATCATGCTTGCTGTGATTACGAGTGGAGAGTCAACATGGCCCAACCTCTCATTCCCCTGATTGGTGGAGAGTTGACCAATCAGGCGGAGTGCACCTACATTACGTCAAAAAGGTGCAAATAAAAAATCCACCCGTATCAAATCCGTTGCAGCCCCGTTTGATTTGGGTATGGAGGAAAAGAGAGAGGGTTGTGTTTTCTGACACTTTGTGAGTTCCCTGGAACACCGGGGACACATATGTATGTATAAAAGACATAACAAAGTGCATTTTGCATGATAGGTCCCCTTTAAGTAATTGATTGTTAAAACATGTGACACGTTCGAATGCTTTGACTTTTCTTTCGAAACATTTCGCATTTTGGTAAGAGGGTGCGCCGAAAGTAAGAGGGCGCAGCGCCCCTGTTCAGAAAAAACTCTGATATCGCTGATAACCCTCCCCATCAACACTGATTTGGTATTTAACAGCGCAGTCAGATCCGCTGATTGGTTCACTGATGATAGGCGCCCAATCCAGAGCCTCTGGCTAGACCCGCCCAAAGGGAGGCTCGTCCTCTCTAGCCCCATTTCAGCCCGCGGGGGCTACGGGCTTTTTTTTTCTTCACGAAACTGTGTCTCAGGGCTTCTTAAAGGTCCCATGACATGGCCATTTCTACTGATCATAATTCCATTGTTGAGGTCTACTAGAATAGATTTACATTGTTCAATGTTCCAAAATCACATTGGTTTCTCATACAGCATCTCTGTATAGTATGTGTATTCATTCTCTGTCCTAAACGGCTTGTTGGAGCTCCTGCACCCCCCCTCCCTATGAGCCCACTGTGCTCTGATTGGTCAGCTCGCCCACTCTGTTCTGATGAGTCCACCACCGTTACAGCGGAACATCAGTGATTATGTGTTACAATGGCGTTAGCAACCAGAAAATGACACCAGTAATGACAAACAGATGAGAATGCTGCGTGGGGTCTGGGTGCCGTGTTGGCGGGACGTTGCGGAGCTCGCTGCTGCGCCCTTTGAGGCTCGAGGAGTGGACAGTGTGAGCTGGCTTACTGGTGTCGTTTCCTGGTTGCTGCGTGGGGTCTGCGAGACAGCGAGACACCGCGAAACTCAGCCTGAACTCAGCCTGAGCACACACAAACACTCACAGCCAGGTGAGAGTGGATGTGAGTGTGTGTGTGTGTGTTTGCTCAGGCTGAGTTCAGGCTGAGTATCTCGCTGTTTCAGGCTGAGTATCTCGCTGTCTCAGGCTGAGTTCAGGCTCAGAAATCCGCGGAGCCGCGGCTGGGAAAAGATAAGGCTGAGTGAGTGTGTGTGTGTGAGGAGCTCCACGGATTGGTCCATTTGGACCTGGGCATGGTTACGTCACCATACTCAGGAAGAAAAAAATGGAAAAAGAAAAATCTCCAACGAGGCGTTCCGGAGCAGCATAGACAGGTATTTTCTGTCTTAGAGTTTTACTCGCTACAGGGTGTACTTTGAGGATTTGTGACTTTGCAGACCGTTTACATGCAGAAAAAGCTACATAACACACAAGGGGACGGGTAATAACCAGAAAAGCATGTCATGGGACCTTTAACATTTAACAACCTATTAATGTGTCATACCCACTTAATGGGAAGAAACTCAGCTAACTGACGATATGAACCATTTTTACCGAACCAAAACACAACTCTAACGCCGAGCGCCTAAATTAGCACTTAGCACATAACTCACGGTACAAATATTTTATACTTCATCGGATCTGCACAAAGATTGAGATTACACAGATTCCAATGGTATTAGTATCATCACTGTGCGACCAAAACTCGCGGCAGCGAAGGCAAAACCAGACAACACACAACTTAGCTTTACATAGCCAAAACGGCAAATACGTCCTACCTTTGCTGTTTTCTGATCAAAAGTTGTGTTCAATGGCATAAAAACACATAAAAACGCTGCTGAAGGTTAATCCAATGTGTCTGTGTCACTTTGAAATGATTACTGATAATCCATCATAACATTTGTCAAAAACTGAGTTTTCATATAGAGTGTATGAGAGCTGTAACCCAGCTTCCGGTTTTGGGCTTGCTGGCTGCGCATCACTCATTCACCAATGGGTAATGTTTAGATGGATTTAGGAACTCCCCCTCGATTCCATTGGCTCTAACGGTTCAAAAGTGGTGTCAATACACCCAAATGACCCCAGAAGTGTTTTTTTCACTTGTTTTTTGCATCAATCTTGATACAGAATACTTATCATATGTTATAGTTTGGATTGTCTACTATCCCCATCAGTCAAGGGTGGTTTTCACTATAAGTAATGGGGTTTTTTTGGACGGAAATTATAATTTACATTTTTTTTACCATGTTCAATCTGAATTTATTTTAAAATAAAAACATCTATATTGATTCTGACTTTTCTACATCCAACTCACAGGTTTATCATTGCTTTGAGAAAAAAGATTATTAATTTATCCGTTTTAGAAGTGAAGATATAGTCATTTGTTCTGGGCATGTCATTTTCGAGCCTGAGACCTGAAAAACCAAGCCAGGGCTATTATCTGTATTTTAACAGACTTATCTTTTAAATTGAGGTGTATTTATTGTTCTCTTCAAAGTTTATTTTTCTCTGAAATTGTCGGGAGGATGGTCCTCCCTTTCTTCAATGGACGAGCCTCCACTGAGTAAAGTAGTGTTATTAACTAGGTAGCAGTGTTATTTAAAATACTTTTATTCTGACAAGTATTTTCAAGTTCTCTGGGTTTTTGGCATTTATTTGAGTGTTTGCCAAAACTTGAGAGGCTTGAGGGGCAACAGAGGACGCATGGACAACTCAAATCCTTTTTCCTTTTCTTTATTTCAACTTTTCAAGGACACATTAGGATTCTTTCAGGTTGAAAACCTTTAAAAAATACCAAAGGACAAAATAAATAAATTACAACATGTTTTGCTTTGCAATTTATTTAATATATTATAACCTAAATTAATCAGTAACCAAGTATTTTACTCAAACTCAATTTATTTAATTGTGAAATAAGTACTTTAATTTACCTGGTTCCCCACAACCACACATTATATACATATATGCTTAAATATGTGCATGTATATGTATACGCCCCTTATCAATAATAAATCAAATAAACATTTGGGTATCATACACCCAATAATCTAAACGAAAATGAATACAATTATGTATTTATCCGCCAATAATCAAAACGAAAATGTGTACGATTATTATTTATTTTATTTATCCGTTTCTTTATACATTATTTTAATTGTAATTCCAACATTGGCTTGTGCCTTAACAGTTATTCCCCTCTCCTCACAGACATACAACGTCATTGGATTGGTTGTTTGCGTGCCGGGTGAAGTTAGCTAAACATTTAGCCTGCTAGCTAGCAAGAGAAAAATAATAATGTCACTCTCCAAAGGTCTAAAGAGGAAAGTTGACGGTGAAAATAGGGCATTTAAAGAGCGAACTATGCGTTCATCCTACCTGGTGTCATTAATGCAAAGCCGTTGTGTCTTATCTGCAATGAAGTTGTGGCTGCTTGCAAAGAATATAATATTAAGCGGCACCACGAGACGAATCATGACACCTTCAAAGTGGCCTTTCCATCCAAGACAGAGGCACGAAAGCGCAAGATTGAAGCACTGACAGCAGGTTATGCGCACAGCGGCAGGATCCTGATGCGAGGCCTCACAGCCCAACAGAAAGTGATAACTGCATCCCTAAAGGCGTCGTGGGTGCTCGCAAAGCACAACCGGCCATTCACTGACGCAGAGGTTTTCAAGGAGGTGATGGTGACCGTTTTGGAGGAACTGGCCACCGACAAGTCCATAGATGGTGTCATTGTGTCAGTGAAACAGGTGTCGCTCTCTGCGAGGTCCGCTACCCGCTGCATAGAAGAACTGTCGGACGCTGTGCAGGGGGTAATTATCAAGGGTCTCAGTCAAGCCAATTACTTTTCCATAGCCATTGACGAGAGCACTGACAGTACAGATGTGGCCCAGTTGTGCGCCTATGGGAGGCGTGTGGTGCAGTGGGTTGTGCGTTGGTGTTCGGATCAGGGGGTCACAGGTTAAAACCCCACTGCAGTCAGCATGTCGTTGTGTCCCTGGGCAAGACACTTCACCCCAAATTGCTCCTGTGGGGATTGCCCACAGTATTGATTATGTAAGTCGCTTTGGATAAAAGCGTCTAACAAGTGACATGTAATGTAATGTTAGATGGAAAGGATTTCAGGGAGGAGCTGCTGTCTCTTATTCCATTACAAGGGCACACCACTGGGGACGATATATTTACGAAACTGGAAGAGTTGTTTAGGCTGCATTCATTGTCATTTGAGAGGGTTAACCTAATCGTGACAGAGGGGGCTCCTGCAATAGCGGGAAAGCACAGAGGTCTGGTAAGCAGGTTGTAGGAGCACGCCCCCCAAAAGCATGGACTGCACTGTCTCATCCACCAGAGTGTCCTTTGCGCCAAACTCAGTGGTGAGCTAAAGGAAGTTATGGATAAAGTGATGCGTGTCATTAATTTTGTCAGGGGTACATCAAGCACCCAGCATCGGCTTTTCAGACAACTTGTGGCTGGGTCAGAAGAGGCCACCCACGATGACCTGCTGCTTCACAATGATGTGCACTGGTTGAGCAAGGGAAAGCGTTGCACCGCTTCTGTGCGCTACTGGATGAGGTCAAGGCGTTTCTTAGAGTGAGCAAGATTAGGGCAGCAGCTGACCACCTTGCCCTTCTGGGAGACGAAAAGTTCTTGTCCAATGTAGCATTTTTAGCGGATATATTTGGCCACATAAACCAGCTTAACCTGCAGCTACAGGGGAGAGGCAAAACCATAGTTGACATGGTTGAAAAGCTTGAATCCTTCACGAGGAAGCTGGAGTTGTTCGAGTCAGACATATCCAATGGCAGGCTGCTCCATTTCAGTACACTAAAATCACAGGCACTGGGACAAGTGACAGAGCTGATGGTGGACTTCATCAAGGAGCTACGGGCCAACTTCACGTCAAGGTTTGAGGACTACTCCATGATCCCAAAAGACATAATTGCCTTTGTACACAATCCTCTCACAGTCCGACCAAGTGGAGACTTCACCTCCCAGGCCAAACAAATTATCCCCTCCTTAGACGAGGCTTCATTAAAAATGGAGCTAATTGATTTTCAAACAAGCTCCCGGGTAAGCGATGCGCTCAGAAGTGCGGAGTCTGTGAGTGCCTTTTGGGTGGCATGCTCAGAGGAGTATAGCACGATCAAGAGACTCACATTTTATGTGCTCACAATGTTCCCTTCCACCTATACATGTGAGTCATCCTTTTCTTCAATGAATGCGATAAAGACGCACGAGAGGAACCGATTGACGCATAAAAACCTCGAGAACTGCCTGCGGATTGAAGTGACGTCCATATCACCAGATATCCAAAAATGTGTGACCGATGGGAGGTGTCAGTTTTCACATTAAGTGAGTACCAAGCCTGTTGTAATTGTATTTAATAGCCTAATTATATTTTTTATATTTTGAATGAATGGCTCATTGTAATTATTATCCCTAATGTAGCATGTTTGCTCTTTCGTTTCAGGAGCATATGCACCACCACCCCTCTCCCTCCATGATCAAGTGGCTTCTCCGATTTTGTTGTCAATGTTTTGCAACCCCTGCTCAAGAAGAACATGAAAGGTGAATCTGAAGTTTGAAAATGAACATCTGAATGATTCAGAGAAGGCTTCGGAGAAGATGATGTGGTCAGTTGAGACCAAAATCGAGATCTTTGTCATCAACTCGACACGCCGTGTTTGGAGGAACAGAAATGCTGACAATAACCCCAAGAACACCAACCCCACCGTCAAGCATGGAGGTGGAAACATTATGCTTTGGGGGTGTTTCTCTGCTAAGGGGACAGGAAGACTTCCCTGCATCGAGGAGAGGATGTACGGGGCCATGTACCCTAAAATCTTGGCCAATAGCCTCCTTCCCTCAGCCAGGACACTGAACATGGGTCATGGAGGGGTCTTCCAACAGGACAATGACCCTGAACATACGTCCAAGGCAACACAGGAGTGACTGAAGAAGAAGCACATATAGGTGAGGGAGTGGCCTAGCCAGTCTCCAGACCTTAATCCCATAGAGAATCTGTGGAGGGAGCTGAAGCAGGTATTCATTTAAGCTTACCAACATCCTGCAGTTATTTCCATGTGGTCTTTTGCTTCTTGTCTCTGTACATTCATAAAGAAGGTTCATAAAAAGATATTCTTGTCTTTGTGTGAGATCATTCATTAACAGCCGGCGACGCTGGTATGGGTTTCACGTTGTGAGTCTGTATAATTGTCATCGTGGCAGAATGTGATCCTGAAGGTACCTACTGTATCGAGAACAACACAGAAGCTGTTTTAAGCCATTTGTCAGGTGTTTCTATTTCTGTCCGTCTGTGGACAGATTTTGTGTTCCTAATAGCTTTGCAATAGTTCAATATAGTCTCAAAAGCCCCACTTTATACCACTGGTCAAATTTGGCATCACAACACTTTTCAGTTGGGTGGTTGAGTTGAAAACAAAGGCTGAATTTGAATATTTGGAATTAGAAAGGAAGGAAGTGAGGTAGGGCCTTTGGCACCTTCCTTCCCCGGGACTGTAAACTGTGTTCAGGGGGCAGAACCTCTTCTCCTCTGAGGATGAAGTTGCTCTGTTCCTGCATTTGAAATCGATTTAAATTGTATCTGACTTTTTTTATTACTTAATTAACCTTCATTAAAGGTTAATTAACCTGCAGCCCCCGTTTTTCACGAAACTGTGTCTCAGGGCTTCTTAACATTTAAAAACCTATTAATGTGTCATACCCACTTAACAGGAAGAAACTCAGCTAACTGACGATACGAACCATTTTTACCGAAACAAAACACAAGTCTCACAAGAAGCGTATAAATGAGCCCTGAGCGAAAAAATGCTAACGCACATAGCACAGAACTCACGGTAGAAATACTTTATTACTTATCGGATATGCACAAACAAGATTACAGCTCGAAAATTCCACAGATTCTAGGGGTATTAGTATCATCACTGTGCGATCATAACTCGCGGCAGGGGAGGCAAACCCAGACATCACACGGCGTAGCTTTACGGAGCAAAAACGGGACATTGTCTTAACTTTGCTGTTGTTCTGATCAAAAGTTGTGTTCAATGGCATTCAAAAAATGTTTTTCTGATTAGCTTTAATGTTTATGCACCAAAGCAAGGCTCTGAGCGTGAAGAGATCTTTAAAATATTGAAAGAAAAATAAGTGATATTGGTCAAGGGGATTTTATTGTTTTGGGTGGAGACTGGAATTGTTGCACTGACTTTATTTTGGATAGGACTGGATGAGAGCCACATCTTCTGTCTTCCTCTGTATTATCTCATGTTCTAAAGAAAAGTGATTTAGTGGATGTGTGGAGGATGATGCATCCTACATGCAAGCAATACACATGGGTTAAAATATCAGATGGTAGAGTTAGTGCAGCCAGATTGGACAGGTTTTATTTATCCAAGCCCTTTTCTGCTAGGGTTACAAATTGTCAGATGATCACTGTTGCTTTTACAGACCGTCATTTAGTTTTGATGGAGCTGATCTTATCTTCCAACGGAAAACCCAGATCTTTTTGGCATTTTAATAATAGATTATTACATGATTTGAGGTGACCACGGAGTCGGCTGAGATGAGGAAGCATGCAGTAGATTTCTACACAGATTTGTTCAAGGCTGATGAATGTGATGTGGATTCTGACATCCTCAGCTGAGCTCAGAGGAACAGAACACTCTCAGCTCTGAACTGACTTTTGACGAACTAACTGCCGCTGTGTCTCAGATGGCGTCAGGCAAGGCTCCTGGAATAGATGGATTATCATCAGACTTTTTTAAGGGGCTGCTCCCAGCTTCCTCCAGGCGTGCAGTTCTCTCTCTGCTTCCTAAAAAGGGAGATTTTACCTCTTTAAAAAACTGGAGACCAGTGGCTCTTTTATGTACGGACTACAAAATCCTCTCAAAGGTTTTATCAAACAGACTAAAACATTTTATTGGTCAATTAATTGTTGTGGATCAATCATACTTTGTGCCAGATAGGTCTATGCTTGATAGTTTGTTTTTAATGAGGGATGTGTTTGACATATGTAAATTGTATAATATCAATGTTGGCATCATATCTATTGACCAAGAGAAGGCTTTTGATCATATACTGTAGATCACAATTTTCTCTTTACTACACTGCAGGCTTTTGCTGTTGGGGAGGGGTTCCTGTCCTGGGTAAGAATTCTGTATCGTGAAGCTTTTTGTGTAATAAAAGTGGGGGGAGGGTTGAGTGTTCCGGTGCCGGTTGGGAGGGGGATCAGGCAGGGCTGTCCTATCTCAGGTCAGGTATTGCCATTGAGCCTCTTCTCTGCAGGTTGAGGAGCCGACTGAGGGGTCTCTGTCTACCAGACATGTCTCACAGCCCTCCTGTTGTTGTGTCAGCATATGCAAATGATATCAATATCATTATCCAGGGTCACACAAATGTACAGGAACTGAAAGAAAGCCTTGCCCTTTACGAAAAAGCATCTTCAATCAGGGTCAAATGGGAAAAGAGCAAGGCTGTTTTAGTGGGCCAGTGGAGATTAGGGGACATTCTTAGTCTTCCTGGCGGCATCAGGTGGGGTAGAAGAGGAATTAAAGTCCTAGGGGTGCAGTTAGGGAGTGAGGACTTTCAAAAACAGAACTGGGAGGGAGTGCTTGACAAGGTGGAAGCTAAGTTGTCTAAATGGAAATGGTTGCTACCTCAGCTGTCATACAGGGGAAGAGCTGCTCTGATTGTGAATAATCTCGTTGCCTCTTCTCTTTGGCTCAAGCTCATAGTGTTGGCACCACCACCAGTGCTGGTGAAAGAACTACAGCGGTGCCTTGTAAACTTGTTCTGGTCTGGACGACACTGGCTGAAGGCTTCAGCCCTGTATCTCCCTGTGGCAGAGGGAGGGCAAGGGCTCATAGACATTCAGTCCAGAACAGCTGCTTTTAGACTGCAGACTACTCAGAGACTGCTGTACGGCAGCGGGCACGCTGGTTGGATCCTGCTCGGCTACTCTTCAGGAAGGCTGGAAGGCTTGGGATGGATAAACACCTTTTCCTAATCAGAACGACTGAAGCTGACCTGACGGGACTTACATCCTTCTACAAATCAGTTATTAACGCCTGGCAGACACTAAAGGTCACACGGACCCCGGACCCGAGACCGGGAATGTGGTTGTTCGAGGAGCCACTCCAAAATAGTTACCTCATCCCAACTGCAACTTTTTCATCTGTAGTTTTAAGAACAAAGTTTGTTGAGGCTGGCATCACCAAGCTGGGTCATCTAAAAAAAACATCAGTTGAAACTCTTTGTAACACCGTAAACATCAGGTCTTCCAGTGTGCTACAGAGGATCGTTGAAGACATCATGCAGTCCCTGTCAGCGCCAGAGAGGGCATTCATTGAGGATCCTGCTATATTGGACAATTGGAAAGAGGAAAATTACTATGAGTTTCCCTCACTCACCGTTAGTCCTGCTGTCGGAGAGTGGCAAGAGGAGCGTGGAAAACTTCTCTCGCTAAAAACTAAATTTCTGGGCAGTTTCAGTTCCTGTGGGAAAAAGCAGCTGTACCAGTAATGTGTCAAAAGGCTTAACATCCGTCTTCTGGCTGAGGTCAAGGAGTCAAGGTGGAACGAGTTTTTCCCTTCAGACTTTACCCCTAAAGGCAGGTGGAGGGTCCTGTATAAGCGTCCTGTTGAAAAACGGATGGCTGACCTCCAGTGGAGGATTATACATGGAGCTTTAGCTACAAACAGACCTCATCTCACCTGTAGCTCACCTACATCCAAGTGCTGGGGAGGAGTGCCCTTTTTGCCAGCAGAGTGACACAGTTGAACACCTTGTAGTTTCTTGCACGCGGCTAGCAGGCCTATTTGGGCTACTGAAAGGATGGGTGGAAGGGTTAGGGGAAATGTTTTCACTTCCACTTTTTGTATATGGGCCTAAATATGTGGCAAAAAAAGGATTAACTCTCACTCTAATTAATGTTATTTTTGCAACTGCTAAGCTAGCAATTTGGAGGACCAGGAAGAACCAGATGCTAGGGCAGGGCTGGACAGAGTGTGAAGGGTGTGGTGGCTGCTCGGTCTAAGAAATAAAATCAATGTTTATATGGCGTAATTTAAATTAAATACACTGTTTTAATTTAAAACAGTTTTATTCTGAAAACCTAAAGTTGCGCGTAAATATCGTCACTTCCGGTTAGCATTAGCATGTGGCTAATACTACGATTTGTAAAAGTTAATTTAAGGAGAAATGACACCTGGTGTTGCACACTAAACACACTGTCTTTAACCCTAGGTATAAAAGTCACGGCTCGCCACTGCATTAGAATATTGTAAAATTAACACCAGAAAAACGACAGGATGTGCCTTGGACCCGCCCCCGTCGAGACCGGCCAATAGGAGAAGACTACAGTTGATAACAGGGGAAGCAAGCCAAGAATCGATCTCTTTCAACTCAGCTAACCGCCGGAACAGCTGATGGAAGCAGCCACTCTTGCAAATGTCATTGTATCGTCGTATCATTTGTTTAACCTGTTAAGCCCCGAGCCTGTTTTCCAGGTCTCAGGCTCGAAAATGACATTCCCAGAACAAATGACCATAACTTCACTTCTAAAAGGGGATTTTTAATAATCTTTTTTCTCAAAGCAATGATAAACCTGTGAGTTGGATGTAGAGAAGTCAGAATCAATATAGATGTTTTTATTTTAAAGTAAATTCAGATTGAACATAGTAAAAAAAATTAAATTATAGTGTCCGCCCAAAAAAAAAACTTTACTTATAGTGAAAACCACCCTTGAATGATGGGATCGGAGACTAAAAGCTTTAGGAATCCAAAATATAACATATAAAATAAGTACCCTGTATCAAGATTGATGCAAAACAAGTGAAAATTGACCTTTTTAGAGAGATTTAGCAAAAACACTTCTGGGGTCATTTGGGTGTATTTGCCATGTCTCTGGCCCCCCTCGGTCGATTTTGATGATTGACAACTCTTTTGAACCGTTAGAGCCAATAGAATTTAGAGGGAAGTTCCTAAATCCATCTAAACATTACCATTGGTGAATGAGTGATGCGCAGCCAGAATGCCCAAAAGCGGAAGCTGGGTTGTAGCTCTCACACACTCTATATGAAATCTCTGTTTTTGACAAAAATGTGATGATGAATTATCAGTAGGGCTGTCAAGTTAACGCCTTAATAACGCCTTAATAACGCCTTAATAACGCGTTAACGCAAAAAAAAAATTACGCCACTAATTATTTTAACACGATTAACGCATGTGTATTTTTTGTCCTCGGCCGCCCCGTAGTTTCAGAGCGCATCATCTACAAGCTGACGCTGACAGCCCCGCTCCTGCCGCCCGCTTGCGGCAGACCACACTTCCAGGCTCACCGGCAGGCCCGGACTGGCCATCGGGAGGACCGGGAGGGTGTGTATATGTGTGGCGCGAGCGAGAGAGAGAGAATGCGCACACCTTACGTGTATTGTTGTTGTTAGCATCTGGTGCTAGCTAGCTGCGCTAACGGATATAAGGAGCTGTGTCAATGAAAACAGAGGAGCAACATTTCGCCGACAACTGCGCCGAGCACTTGACTTTATGCAGGTAGCCAGACAGTGGGACATTGTACGAAAAGTCAGCACACTCAGCACGGATAGTGCGCGCAACATGATTGCAGCGTCCAGGCAGCTCCCGTTCGAGCATATGCCTTGAGTTGCACATAGCTCCAACGATCCATCACAGTGTGTCTCCACACACGCACGCGCACACACACACACACACACACACACACACACACACACACACACACACACACACACACACACACTTTGTATTGTATTATTGTATTGTATGAGAGAGGTTCCAGGTTGAATTGAGGCGAATATTTGTAATGTTCAGAGGTTGTTGTGTTTAATATTCATGAGAATATTTGTCATTGTTCAAATGATAATAAACAAACATTTGCATAAAGCATATTTGTCCACTCATATGTTGATAAGAGTATTAAAAACTTGAAAAATATCCCTCTAAGGTACATTTAGAACAGACAAAAAATGTGCGATTAATCGCTATTAACTATGGACAATCATGCGATTAATCGCGATTAAATATTTTAATCGACTGACAGCCCTAATTATCAGTAATCATTTCAAAGTGACACAGACACATTAGATTAACCTTCAGCAGCGTTTTTATGCGTTTTCTCAGTATCAGAGAGATGAAGTTCTGAAACCATTATTCTGAATGACTTTAACGAACATAACAATAATCAACCAGACACAATTCAGCAATCCAACGGAGGATTCATTTCTTACCAATGATCTACACCAATTACAACTTGAGTTTTATTTTCTAAGGTTTGGAGATAATTGTATCATTTAGGATAAAATGCACTCTTCAAAATAACATCACTAGTCAAATGGGGCACAGACATTCAGGAAACCCGTGTTCACAGTTTGACGTCTTTTTAACAAACTTAAAGTCCAACTGTGACACACAACCACATTTTCACTGACTCCAAGCCTAACAGATATTAAGATTGACATGAAACAGCCATTCCATTAATTAAATATTATGATTAAAATATGCGTGATAGTAACAACATAACGTTTTCAGATTGATTGTACCAGACGGATATTTGTTTTTAAAGCAGGTAAACAACATATATACATATACAGTAGATGCCCCTCAAAGCGCTTTACAAGGGCAGCATTCAGCCATTCACTCGCATTCATACAGAGGTATATGAGGTGCCACCTGCTCATATTAAAACATACAAATATACCAAGAACAGAGAATCAAATATGCATCAGTATTGTGTCAGTGAGGCAGATCGTCCCGGGCTGCTATTGCCGATGCTGAGAGATCTCATACATTTAATTTCCTAGCTTTCATTTGATATCTTGTTTGTGCAGATCCGATAAGTAATACAATATTTCTACCGTGAGTTCTGTGCTAAGTGCGTTAGCATTTTTTCGCTTAGTGCTAATTCAGAGGCTTGGTATTACCCGTGTGTTTTGTTTTGCTAAAAATGGTTCATATCGTCAGTTAGCTGAGTTTCTTCCCGTTAAGTGGGTATGACACATGCACCCCCCGCCGGGCTTAACACGTTAATTGATGCATCATCATGTTGGCCTCTTTGCTGTCTAGCTTCTTTTAAATGTAGACTTGTTTGTATTCCATTTCCTCTTGTCCCATCTCAAAAGCCCTTCTCACCTCGGACATGGCGTCTATTTTGAAGGCTTTTCTCTCTTTTTCCGTGTTCTCTTTCTCCAGCTGTACAGCATCTCTTGTTCTTTAGATGCCTGTCTTTTCTTGAATGTAGGCCTTCCTCGTCATTGCCATCTCTTCCTTTTCTATTTGGAAGGACTTCCCGTCATCAGCTATAGGCCTCATTTTCAGCCTGAAAGGCCTTTTTTGTCATATGTTGCTCCCTAAGATCTTTGTTTAAAGGTCCCATGTCACGGCCATTTCTACTGATCATAATTCCATTGTTGAGGTATACTAAAATAGATTTATATTGTGCAATTTTCCAAACTCACATTGGTTTCTCATACAGCATCTCTGTAAAGTATGTGTATTCACCGGTATTCACTCTCTGTCCTAAACGGCTTGTTGGAGCTCCTGCCCCCCCCCTCCCTGTGAGCCCAGTGTGCTCTGATTGGTCAGGACGTTGTGAGGCTCGCTGCTCACTGAGCTGGCTTACTGGTGTGGTTTCCGGGTCGGCGATACAACAGGACAGCGCGAAATTCATCCTGAGCACACACAAACACTCATAGCCGAAGTAAAAACAATAAGTGTGGCTTGATATTGAGTAAGAAAAAGGTTTATAAACGCTGTGAGAATGGGTCTGCGGAGAGCACTTCTCCGCGATCCCAACTCGTCTATTACCAACCAGGGGACTTCCTGTTAGTTGAAAATGTACGCTAAAGGTCCCCACCCCTCCTGGTGTGTGAGGAGTTCCGCGGATTGGTCCATTTGTTTCTTGCGGTTCCCGTTTTTTTTTTGCTAAATCTCTCCAAAAAGGTCAAATGTCACTTGTTTTGCATCAATCTTGATACAGGGTACTTATTATATGTTATAGTTTGGATTCCTAAAGCTTTAGTCTCCGATCCCATCATTCAAGGGTGGTTTTCACTATAAGTAATGGTTTATTTTTGGACGGATACTATAATTTACATTTTTTTACTATGTTCAATCTGAATTTACTTTAAAATAAAAAAAATCTATATTGATTCTGACTCTTCTACATCCAACTCACAGGTCTATCATTGCTTTGGGAAAAAGATTATTAATTTAGTTATTGTCATTTGTTCTGGGAATGTGATTTTCGAGCCTGAGACCTGAAAAACAGACTTGGGGCTTAACAGGTTAATTTTAGAAACTGTTGTGTTTAACTAACTACCCCAACCCTTTTGGAAACCTACTGTTCTTTTACATTGATGTGAGTACTCTTTTCCTTCCCAACTACTGTTATCTCAGAGATATAGAGGTCTGTAAGGAAAACCTTGTCTTACTTTACAATATAACAAAGGTAATACTTACCAACCAATATGCTGGGTCCTCCTGTAAAGGTTCCATTAAGGAGGTTTCAGGGTAATAATTGCAAGTGCAGTAGGCATTTTGTCGCGTTAACCGAATATTTTACGTCTGACGTATTTTTTTTAACAATGATTGAAAAATGTGAAAGCAGTCTGTCATTTTGACAGACTAGAACAGGCCACAGTGTCGCAGCGAGGCTCCGGCGCAACAGTTCACGAGCGTGCTCTCTCCCCCCCAGACATCCATGTGTGTGTGTGTGTGCGTCTACCAGTCTCTCTGTGCACGTGTCTGCTCTGATTAGATTATGTCACTCAGGTGTGTGGCCCCAATCTAGGGGGTCCCGCCGACACCTCTCTAGTCGGTGGTCCCGCTGGCTCCTGTTTAGTCTGTGGTCCCGCCAACACCAGTTCCTAACCCTTATGGGGTCCAGCCGACTCCGAATCCTGTCCTGTTGGGGGTCCCGCCGACTCCTGCTCCCAGTACTCCTGCTCCCAGTGCTCCTGCTCCGGCGATCCAGCTGACTCCTGGCCCACAATTTTGGGTATAATGTGGTTAATCCTAGAAGCAAGGATTTAGCTTAAACTTTGCAGTCTTTATTTTGGATAGCTATCGGCCTTTATGTAGCCTGGTCATAGAGGATTGAGCAGGACACAGAATACATTTTAAAGGGTCTTTATTCCCGACTGCACTCAAGGAGAACAGCAACAGTCAACTTTTAGGTGTAGACAGCGAGGATATCAATAAACTATTCCTTTTACTTTCACTGTACTTAGACCATCCTCAATAAATACCTGAACACCATAAGGCATAAACAATGACTTTTTTTGACAATCATGTAACAACACTTACTTTATTACACACGCCCACTGACAGACACTTGCAACACGGAAAGTGTGTTCTCTCTCCCCTCTGCATCAGCCATAAACATACATAATTCACACACTTTAATGAAAGGCACTTTAACATATTATACCTAAATGTGGTTTTGTTTAACATATATCTGATGACTTACGCCGCCTAACTCTCGTGTCGGACCCCGCACGACGGAGAACTCACACTCACACGTGTTATCAATCTGCAGATATCGTGAACAATAAAAAAATAACTTTTAGGAGACTGAAGCTACTAGCTTAAAGGATATATTTACCCGAGTCTCTAGTCGCACCATTCTTCCCTGTTACTGCGATAACTATCACACCACGCCGTCTGTCTGTGACATCATCACTGTGCGCCTGTTTTTTGCGTATTTCTGAATGTAAACACAAGTTTCTTAAAGGGGCAGCTTGTAATTTATAACTATTTCAGTTACTGTCCCTGTAAAAAGTTGTAACCTGGTTACATATAGGATGTTGGATTCTCTGGGTCTTTAATTTCCTTTAGTATTACATAAATATTGGACAGCTGCAGGGAAAGGGTCTTAATTAATAAGGAGTGTTTCAACATTTTTGTTAAAAAAGGGGAGAGAATGTGTTGAAAGGCGTTATAAATCTCTGGTGGAAGATGCCAAAGTGCCTATTACCTATTCAACCTCTTTACTTGTTTTTTCCACATCACACTTGATCCTAGTGGTCTTATTAACACCACTGTGATATTACTTTTAAGAGTAGAAGTAAAAGCATTAAATAAACTCTTTCATTTCAGACAGTCAAATTAATGATCCTATCTTAGATTGTAAATACAGTTACTGTTTACCCCACCAAGCATTTACTTATTGTCTAATGTAAATAGTGTAATGGGTAAATATATTAAGATGTATTTGATTTCCTTTTGGCATTATGTTTTTGCATAAATATTTTTTATTAATTACAAGTATTATTTAGTTATTAATTTGTGTTCTGTGATGCATTAAATAAAGGCATGTTTCCTGAATTTGTCTCCTGAATTTGGACCCATTCTGCTCCACTACCTTCTAGTCAGCTCTAGAGAAGGCAACAGTCTTCACCAACTTCCTGATGGCCAGCCTGCCCATGTTGCCTTCTCTAGAGCTACACCACAAACCTGGCATACATTTCTTCTTGGACCATTTTAAATTCATTTCTGACTGTTTTCACTACATCAGCTCATTTCTGCAGATAAGCTCAATTAGTGAATGATCTGTAACTCCCTATTTGACTGATAAACTATATGATCAATTGTGCCCTTGATCTTTTTTTACATGTTTAAACTGCATTGTATCCTTCAAATTAGACAAGCTCAGGATCAGGATTTATCTGACTTTGCTCCACATGTCATTGTCAGGATTTGCTGCATACTGTAAGAAATTAAAATCAATGTTTAATGACGTAATTTAGTTTAAACATACAGTAAGCTTAAAACTGTTTTATTCTGAAAACATTTCCGGTTAGCATTCGTCTGTGGCTAACATTGTTGCTAAAGTTTATTTTGAAAAGCTATTCCGGAAGAAATCTCCGGAATACCAACAGTAAGCTTGACTTCCGGTTTTACGTAAATAACGATTAGAGCCGTTAAAATGCATTAAGTAAAAAGTCATGAAATAGAGTATGAGGAGAAGAGGCGTGTGGAGTTATACAATGAAGACACGATGTCTAAATCCTCTGATTTACGCGATATCGGACATAGAAGACCGAGGTGGGAGGTCCCCCTGCGTCACCACCGCCGCCATTGAAGAGGAGGAGCCAAATGATGAGATATATAGTTAGGTGACGGAGTTTTGGGGGTCTCTTCTCCACGGCCGCGACTGCGAGAGGACAGCTGCAGCTGCTCTCTCTCCCACTACACCTCTGTTTGTTTCATTACCACGCTACTTAATTAAAGTAACCAATTTGACCCTTTTCAGAGACTCCATTGTCTCTTATTTTTAAACTTCTTCCTGGATGCAAGAAAACCATTTAAAGATCTACAATTTGGATGACCCCGACGTGACGCGACCGGGAGAGAAACCAGCCAGTTTCAACGGAGATCCTGCAAAACATAGACACACAAAAGGGCCCAGATATATGGTGAGAAGAAGCCAGTTAAATCAAATTCTTCAATAGCTTATGTAGGAACTATTAGATGTGTGTGTTGATGGCGAGCAGGAGATCCTGAGAAGAACTGTTCATGTAATGTTAAAAAAAAATGTTTTTATAACATATATATAACACATGACGTTGTTCTGAGGCAGGCAAGGGTAAAAACCATTTCCTTCTTTGTTCTTTCATTAACGCTGAATAATATTAATGTGTGTGTGTTTTTAAGCCGGAAATTATAGTAAAGTATAATGTGTTTTTTATGCCGGAAATATGAATGTGTGAAGTCAGTTTAAGGCTGATTTACTTCAAGTAGGTGTCTCTCTCCAGAACCATGGACTCAGCCGACTTTGAGACTTTGCGGGCCGCTATTCGATCCCAGGGGGCTCGTCTTAACCTGCAAGATGAACAACTTACCGCTGTCTGCCAGGGAGTAAGAGAATTGTTAGAGCGTCATGAGGGTTTCCAGTCCTCCATCGGCAGCCAGGTTTGCCAGCTGACAAATCAGATCCAGCAGCACATCTCGATCCACTACGCTGTGCTACTCCGCTTCCTGCGTCGGATTCGGCTACAGCTCCCGGTCCTGTTCCTGCCACCGTGCCAACACCGCTGCCTTCGGTTCCTCACCTCTCCAGACCAGAGCGTTTTTCCGGAGACTCGGATAACTGTTGTGCGTTCCTGGTCCAGTGTGGTTTGCACTTCGAGCTGCAAGCATCTTCCTTCCAGTCTGAACGGGCTAAGGTAGCCTACATCATTTCCCACCTCACCGGCAGAGCGGAGGCGTGGGCTACGGCGGAGTGGGCTCGAGATTCGCCAGTCTGTAATTCCCTGAGAGGTTTTACAGAGACTTTAAGCAAAATATTTGATCACACAACTCCGGGCAGGGAAGCAGCGAGAGCTCTAATGGATTTACACCAGAGAGGGAGGCGTGTCTCCGACTACGCCGTGGAGTTCCGCACTTTGGCTGCAGACAGCGGCTGGAATGTTTCTTCCCTCTTCGATGCTTTTCGCCATGGGCTGTCTGGTCCCATCAAGGACCAGTTGGCTCCTCTAGAGCTTCCCTCTGACCTGGATAGTTTCATTGCAATGGCAATAAGAATTGACACTCGACTCATAGAGAGAGAAAGGGAGAAGTCGAGAGCTGTGTTTTCTCCGGCCGGTCAGAGAGGACAGTCTCAGGCCAGTCCTTTTTTCCCCAAGCAGCGTTCCAGACGACGACTCTCCAGCGCCGCCTACTGCTCAGGAGGAACCCATGCATTGGGAAGAGCAAGGCTGACTCCTGAGGAGCGCCAGCGCCGCCTACGGGAGGGTGAGGGCATTACTGCTCACAGATGGGTCACTTTGTAGCCAGATGCCCAGTAAAAGACCAGGCTCATCAGTAAGTAGGAGGGTCCTGGTGAGCCGAACTGTTTCTTTTTGTCCCTCTCGTACTCTCACCTCTGCTCAGCTAATTACACCTACTCAGACTTTGTCTCATGCTGCTCTAATTGACTCCGGGGCAGATGAGAGTTTCATTGATTGGAGATTAGCCAAGAGACTTGGACTTAATTTTGTTCCCCTGTTGAGGCCTCTTGTAGCAAAGGCTCTGGATGGACGTTTATTGTGCCGAGTCACCCACCGTACTCGGCCCCTTCAACTAATATCGCTAACGGCCACACGGAATCCCTGAGTTTTCATCTTTTTAACTCCCCTTCACACCCTCTTATTTTGGGCTACCCATGGCTGGTAAAACACAATCCCCACATGGACTGGTCCACCGGGAGAGTTTTGGGTTGGCATAAGGATTGTTTGGCCACATGTTTTCCTTCTGCCCCTGCTCCAGAGAGACCTCTGCCCTCCACCCATGTGACTGTTGCCCTGACTACTGCTGTCTCTACCCCTCTCCAAGCTGCAGCAGACTCTGATTTTCCGGATCTTAGCAGGGTGCCCACCTGTTACCGGGACCTGAAAGAGGTTTTCAATAAGACTCGTGCTTCCACCCTGCCTCCCCATCGACCCTATGACTGCTCCATTGACTTGTTCCCTGGGACCTCTCCATCTAAGGGACATCTCTACTCCCTGTCAGGCCCCGAGAGGGAAACAATGAAGAGATACATTGACTCCTCCCTTGCTGCCGGGTTAATTCGGCCTTCCTCCTCTCCGGCTGGAGCAGGCTTCTTCTTCGTCGACAAGAAGGATAAGACTCTTCGTCCATGTGTCGACTACAGAGGGCTAAATGACATCACCATAAAGAACAGGTACCCCCTTCCTCTTATCTCTTCAGCATTTGAACTATTACAGGATGCAAAGATCTTTACTAAACTTGATCTTCGAAATGCTTATCATTTGGTTAGGATAAGGGAGGGGGATGAATGGAAGACTGCTTTCAACACCCCTAGTGGCCATTACGAATACCTCGTAATGCCATTTGGGTTAACCAATGCTCCAGCTGTTTTCCAGGCTCTGGTTAATGATGTTCTCCGTGACATGCTCAACCAGTTTGTTTTTGTCTACCTCGACGACATTCTCATCTTTTCTCCGGATGAGACGACCCACATTCAACATGTCCGCCAGGTGTTGCAGCGTCTCTTGGATAATCTACTCTTTGTGAAGGCAGAGAAGTGCAAGTTCCACGTCCCCACCGTCTTTTTCCTGGGATTTGTCATATCGGAGAACAGCATTCAGATGGACCCATCAAAGGTCAGTGCAGTCACTGAGTGGCCCTAAACCTTCCAATCAGAAACTTATGCAACGATTTTTGGGCTTCGCCAATTTCTACAGACATTTCATCAGAAACTATAGTTCTGTGGCATGCTTTAACCTCCCCCAAGGTGAAGTTCCAGTGGTCCCCCCTAGCAGAACAGGCTTTCCTGAGGCTTAAGAGGAGCTTCACTTCGGCCCCTATTCTCACGCTTCCTGACCCACTTCAGCAGTTTGTGGTCGAGGTTGACGCTTCAGATGTGGGCGTTGGGGCAGTCATCTCTCAAAGGTCGAAGAGAGACAACAAGCTCCACCCCTGTGCTTTCCTGTCTCGGAAACTCTCCCCAGCCGAGAGAAACTATGATGTGGGTAACAGGGAGCTGTTGGCCATTAAGGTGGCTTTGGAGGAGTGGCGCCACTGGCTGGAGGGAGCCGAGCACCCTTTCCTAGTCTGGACCGATCATAAGAACCTTCAGTACATCAGATCTGCAAAACGCCTGAACTCTAGACAAGCCAGGTGGGCCCTATTCTTTACCCGATTCAACTTCACTCTGTCATACCGTCCCGGTTCTAAGAACGCTAAAGCTGATGCCCTATCCCGCCTGTCTGATTCCGATCCAGCTCCTCGCACTCCCTCGCTAATCATTCCTCCCTCTTGTGTAGTGGGGGCAGTCACATGGGACATTGAGGAGAGGGTCAGGCAGGCGAGTGCTAATGTTCTGGTTCCCGACGGTTGCCCACAGAACCGGTTGTTTGTTCCTGACCCCCTTCTCTCACAGGTCATCCACTGGGCACATACTTCCTTCCTCTCCTGCCATCCTGGCGTTCGCCGCACCATGTTCTTCATTAAGCAGCAGTTCTGGTGTTCCCTGTGTTTGATTTTATATTTGCTGTTGTAATTTATTGTCTTCTGTTTTGCGATTGTAGTAACGTGTTATTTATTATTTGCATGTACAGCACTTTGGCTCGACCAAAAATCGCTTTTAAATGTGCTTTATAAATAAACCTTGATTTGATTTGATTTGATTTGGTGGCCCTCCATGGAGAAGTTGGTCAAGGAGTACGTGGCAGCCTGTTCAGTCTGTGCCCGGAACAAGACTTCCCGTCAGCCCCCTTCAGGTCTTCTGCACCCGCTTCCAGTGCCACATCGCCCCTGGTCTGACATATCGCTGGACTTCGTCACAGGGTTGCCGCCATCCCAAGGTAACACCACTATATTGACAATTGTGGATAGATTTTCGAAGATGGTCCACTTTGTCCCGCTGCCTAAGTTGCCATCTGCCAGAGAGACAGCAGAGGCAGTGTTGTTCCATGTTTTCCGTCTCCATGGTTTCCCTAGGGATGTTGTGTCAGACCGGGGTCCACAGTTTACCTCACAGTTTTGGAAGGCTTTCTGCTCGCTCATCGGTGCCACAGTCAGCCTCTCTTCTGGATATCATCCGCAGTCTAATGGCCAGACGGAGCGGCTGAATCAGGAGCTTGAGACCTGTCTACGCTGCCTGGTGTCTCAGAACCCTGCCACGTGGAGCGCGCATCTGATTTGGGTGGAGTACGCACACAACACTTTGCCTAGTTCTGCTACTGGACTCTCACCTTTTCAGTGTGCCTATGGATACCAGCCGCCGTTGTTCCCCGACCTGGAGAGGGAGGTCAGTGTTCCATCTGCTCATGCCCTCATTCGCCGATGTCATCGCACCTGGAGCCGGGCCCGCCAGGTGTTACTACGGAGTTCAGCCCGTTATAAGAGGATGGCCGATCGCCGACGTATCTCTGCTCCTGCCTACCAACCTGGACAAAGTGTGTGGCTCTCTACTCGAGACCTGCCCCTTCGAGTGGAGTCTCGCAAACTGGCTCCTCGTTTTGTGGTTCCCTTCCCGGTCCCATCCAAGGTCATCAATCCTGTGGAAGTGCGTCTTCGACTACCTCGATCCTTGAGGACCTATCCTACATTCCATGCATTCCACGCATCAAACCGGTTAAAGTGAGTCCACTGGTTCCCACCTCCAGACCCCCTCCACCCCCCCCGGTTTATTGATGGTGGACCTGTGTATACTGTTAAACGCCTCTTGGCAGTTCGACCTAGAGGCCGGGGACGTCAGTACCTGTTTGACTGGGAGGGCTACGGTCTTGAGGAGAGGTCATGGGTCTCCACCAGTAATGTTAGTAAGGACCTCATCCAAGACTTTCAACGCCAACATCCTGAACTACCTGGGACGTCAGGTGCCGTCCCTAGAGGGGGGGGGTACTGTAAGGCCCTAGCCAGCATGTTGATGTTTTTGTTATTGTTCCTGTTTTCATTTTTGTTTCTCTCATTTCAGTTTCAGCTTTCCTGCCCTTGATTGAACTCCACCTGCTTCCCATCCCTAATTAGCCTCACCTGTGCCCCATTATCATCTCTCCCTCTGTCTACTTAGTCTGCATCCACATTCCCTTCAGTGCCAGTTCATCTTTGTATTCCTAGCGTTCCAGCAGTGTTTATACCTAGTATCTTGATTCCACGTGTACCTGACCCAGCTTTGTGTCCTGACCCGGTCCCTGCCTAATCCTTGTCTGTTTTGGTAGCCTTACTGACTGATCTCCCGTGTACCGAACCTTGGCTATAAAGACCCTTTTTGCATCCTAAGCCTCTGTCTCTGAGTCGTGCTATTGAGTCCTCTACTTGTGTTCATTCAGTCGTTACATTAAGGCTGTTTAAAAAGTCCTTCATGAAGGCCTGATGAAAGTTTGAGGCCTTATCAGTGGTTATACTGTTGTGTTTTCAACCAGTTATTGCGCGTGGATTACGATACGGAGTTACGGCAGCATTACGTAAATTAGACGACGGTCTGTTAATAGTCGCTTGCTAGTTTCTATATTAGTACCATAATAGCGTGTTTAAACAGCAACAGATAACCATAGTGACTATAAAGTCAAAAATTACGTTTTTATGTTTAAGGCTTATAACGTAAGGGTTTAATGCCCATTTTCATAGTAAACTAAATAGAATTGTTAGTATTTTAAACTAAAGTGTTGTTTTGTGTTGTATTTTTAAAACAATAACTTACAACACATGATGTTTCCTTTGTTGTTGTACATTTAAAGATCACCCCGCCATTACTCAATTTCATCTGTGAGAGTCCATGGTGTACTTTAAAATCTCTTTGTTCTTGAGGTCAGAGGTTGAATTAATCAGTATCCATCTTGTTTTGACCCCATGAGGACAGTCGCCATTTTGTGAAAGGCGAACCAAAGGACTCCTTTGTTCTTTTTCATCCAGTTGGTTTGACCCCATGAGGCCAAGTCATTCTTTCTGACCTCCATCTTGTGAAAGACAAATCATTGTCCTTTGTTCATTTTGCTAAGTCGGTTTATCTATACATATTGTAGTTGGAGTTTTGTGTTTGTAAAGAAGGATTATTGTATTTTCTAATGCGCAGTGTTTTCCCAGATATTGGACTTTAAGCTCTCCAAACTGAATGTTGAAGTATTTGTGCTTGCAAATGTATTTTGGCGTGTTTATGCTTTATTGTTTAACCATATTGTAAATTTTCTTCCCATTTCAAAGACATTTTTAGGAAACAGAAGCTTATTCTTGTTACATAGAGGTCAGTTTTACAACAGCAATCCCTGGTGGATGAAGCTGAAAATTACAACAGCGCACTCTGCTGGTTGTATAGAATTGTTGCACATTGCAGGAGTAAAAACGTACACATACAACACATAACACATTTTAGGCAGAATTACAATTATATGCTGAAGTTTAATTTCAAGTGTTATAAATTAACCAACCCAGTCTCACGGCATTTCGTCTTATAGTCACGACATTTAATCTATTGATTCGTGTTCACCAACACGATTATCCCCTTTTTTTCGTGTCACACAGAACGATTTTAAAAGCAATGTATTTCTATTGGTAATGTGTTTCGTGCCTGCAACACGTCCTTTTGTTCGGTCGGGTCTTGGAAGACCGGAAGCTGTGGGATTCATAAAAACATGTCCTTACTCAATATCAAGCCACGATTATTGTTTTTATTTTAAATCGTATAATGTCGGACTTTTTTTGCCGTCCGTGCAACCCTGTCTCCTAAAAATTACGTTCTCACAGAACTAAACTGCATTCTCAATTACGTTTAGCCAGAAACGTATTTTCTCCTACGTTACGTTTGTTATGAACGTATCTCAAATACGTTTATTTTCTACATATCTTCTACAAACATATTTTCTCCCACGTTACGTTTGTTATGAACGTATCTTAAATACGTTTATTTTCTACATATCTTTGCCATTTATTGTCTTGCTTATAATAATGATAATAGTCATCTATAAATCATTTTTAGAGCACACATTTGAAATCGACGATCGGGCTCGATATATGGTTAAATTAAAATCAGTAGGCAAGGCTGTAATTTCGCCAGCTGTTACTCTCATGAGCGAGGCAGAAAATAATAGTTTTAACATGCCAAAAAGCTGCTGTGTCGTTTATAGCAGCGGTTCTCAAACTGTGGTCCGCGGACCACTGGTGGTCCGCGAGGGTACTGCAGGTGGTCCGTGGAAAAAAGCTAAATAAAATCCACTTTTTATTATCAAGGATTTTCGGGGACCACCTCATATGTGACTTGCTCTATCGAAATCAGTCGCATTGACCCAAAGACACATTTTGAGTTGTATACACTGTTGGAAAGAGGAGATTCCTAGCTTTCTAATGATATCAGGCAGTGGGGTAGTGGTCTTTGGGCTCATCGGACATTTATGAGAGAAATTCTCTAATGTCCGAGTGCAAGTGAATGCACCACAAGACACGAGCCTTGTAACCCCTCCCCCGGCCCTGGCGCGAGCGTGGAAATATGATTGGCGATCAATATTGTGGCTTTCCAAGTTAACATTGATTGATATGACTGCGATTAAATCAGCATACTTCTGCCAGGGGATGCCACCCCTCAAAATCTCCTGCCACCCTCTTGCCACCCCATGAATATTTTTCAAAATCCACCCCTGAGTAGGCTATATTTTTCGTTTCGTTTATTTAATAAGTTAATTTGTTTTTTGTTTGTTTTGAGATTTAAATAGATTTTGAAAGTGGAGATAGAGAGAGAAGCAGCGCTATCTGCTTAGTTGCAATACTGTAGCTCAAGCCTTTATGCAACTTAGGCCTATACATTGTTTATGTTACTTATATGCCTGTGTGTCCATGGTTTTGTGTGTGTGTGTGTGTGTGTGTGTGTGTGTGTGTGTGTGTGTGTGTGTGTGTGTGTGTGTGTGTGTGTGTGTGTGTGTGTGTGTGTGTGTGTGTGTGTGTGTGGTGTGGTGTGTGTGTGTGTGTGTGTGTGTGTGTGTGTGTGTTGAGCGCAGCGCTGTCTGCTTTTTGCAGTACAGTAACTAAAGTAGGAGCATACCGGTAGTTTTTTGTAGACCTGTCTGCCCGTTTTGTGAGTGCACTGCGCGCGTGCGCACTTGTGGCATTGTTTGGGATGACCTAATTAAAATACCGTCCGCCGTCCTCTTTGAGACACATACACAACGCAGACAGACACCGGTCACAAAAGTATCAAATAGGCTTCAATTTAGTTTTGATTGTCTATAATTAACTATAAAAAATATCGGCGTTTTAACACTACGTTTATGTATGTACTTATTTTTACGGTTTGCATATGAGGTGGTCCGCGAAAATCCTTGATGATAAATAGTGGTCCGCATAAACAAAAAGTTTGAGAACCCCTGGTTTATAGCACCTCAAACATTAAAACAAATCCAGAGTTAGGTGTTTCTGTACTTCCTCTAAGAAGAAAGGACAGTAAAAGAAGAGCTCTGTGGCTTCAGGCTGGATCGCCGTTCAAATGACAGCGTTGGTTTCCCCAAAAGTGGGCGGGGCTGTAAAGTGACGTAGATTTTACTCTCATCTATTATTCAAAACCATTCTATTTATTCTAACATAAATTACATGCCGGTGTTTTATCTTTTTATTTAGCGATTTGTTTTTGCATGTTTAACTGGGGATGTTTTCACGTTGAACCGGAAGTACGTCACTTCACTTTGTCTTCTTCGTCCCTTTTACGTTCCAGACAATGCATGGCTCAGCGTAACAGACTGAACAGCGACCCCAGGTGTGTCTACATTCGAATTACATCTTCATTACTGAAGGAAAAATACTTTAGCTAGTGTTTGTTAACTGGGTTTTTAATGCAGTTGGCTTTTCTTAATGGTTACAATATTCAAAATTGTCAAACTTTGTCAAAAAAGAGTCAAACTTATCCTTGTTTTGTTTGTGTTAAATTGTTATTGTCGATCAATTGTCCATTTTATTCATTAAGGTTTCGGATATTTGCCAGGAGAAGGGAGACAGTCGGAAGCTGTATTATTTTCAATTTTTAATTTTTTTTAATTTATTTTTTTAACCATAACGGGTACTTTACACAACATTGAGTCAAACTAATCCTTGTTTTAATCCTTGTTTTATTTATGTTAAATTGTTATTGTCGGTTAATTTTCCATTTTATTTATTAAGGTTTAAGATATCATTAGTCTTTTTTTATTATTATCATGCTAGATGTTTCAACTTTTCTGCATCTTATAAGGCAATATATACTTTTTTGTTTTTGTCTGTAGGCTACTTAGGTTATTAAAGAGTTATCGTGTCAAAATATAGGACATATTTAAAGTGCCAGTGAAGTGCATTTTTTTGCGCCAAAGTGAAATGGTTTCATTTCTTACATATAATTGTACCTGTTCATGGCTAAAATAATTTTTTAGGAAGTGCGAGGGACGAGATAAACATCGCAAATTTTTCAGAGTCTGAGCCTACCGCTGCTGCAGACGATAGCGGCTGTGACGTCACAAGATGGGCCCAGTTGTGATTGTAAACATGGCGGAGCCTTCGGAAAGTGATACTGGTGCGAGAGAAATGAGTGATTTTGACAGCTTTTCGGACAGGATAGATGAGGAAAGTGGCCATGGAAGTCAATTTAGTTGAGGACAATATTTTGTCATAGATCTAGAGTAGATCTACACACAGGATTGGCCATCACCTGATCATACATTCATCTGTTCATAGCATGATGCAACATTCATGTTCACATGCAGTGTTGTGCTAGTTACTGAAAACCAGTAACTAGTTACAATTACTAGTTACTTCACTACTTACACCAAAAAGTAATGCGTTACTGTGAAAAGTAACTTTTTAGTTACTTAAAAAAGGGCACCCATTAATGCCCTTATACTGTAGCCTTCATTTCAGTACTGTTATTGCATCGGAGAATAATACAACCTGTTGATCAACTTGACATGCATTTGCATCACTGAACTCTGCTAAGCAATGTGGTCTATACAAACACAAACACAAAGATATGTTTCAAAGTGCCAATCCAGCCGCTGTTGCTTAGGTGGAGGTGGAGTGGCGTCGGATGAGTCTGGGTCTGTGGTCTTAGCTACTAGCTTCGTCCCAGCATGTTGTTTCTGCAGATGTTTCAACAGATTTTAATTGCTGTTTTGGGCAGTCGATAGGATCTTTGACCCGCCAAGACACAACTTACATTTAACTAAAACGTTCTTTTCTTTGTGCTCGACAAAAGTGAAATAGTGAGAATATCTCCAGGCGGAGAAACTCGACTTGAGCTCTGCCGCCGCCATGATAGTCTTGTTATAGACACAAACACAGTGGCCTTTATTTTTCATAAACAATCTACGAATCTACGAAACAATAACACCAGCCACTCACCTTCATCTTTTGGGAACAGAAACATCGCCACTTCGGCAGAATTGACATTACCACAGCCAGCGGCAATGCATCGCTTCCCGTGTGTTTTTCCTCCCTTTTTCTTCACTGTCGCCTCCATTGTCAGGTTTCCTCGATTGGCAATCACTTCCAGTCGACTGCGAAACACTTTCCAATAAAATACTCGCTCAAAAACGTTGGTAAATTCCACTTTGAAACAGAGACAAAATGAACGGTGGTGAATGTAAACACTTCGGCTGAGCCCATCTTCTGACGTCACGCAGTAGATCGCAAGCCACGCCCACGAAGGCGGAGGTTTCCCAGCGGAAAATTCCAACTCGTCAAATTCGTTGCTATTCCAACATCTTTTATATGGGTTCCAATGGACAATTTTGGTCATTACTATACGTATTAGCATAACAGATCATGCACCGGCGCACACTTCACTGGGTCTTTAATATTTTATTGTATAATCGGTACAGGAAATGACATAATTCAGAGCACCACCTATTGGCCAAAGACCGCTACCAACGTCATTGCGATCCATCCTCTGACAAGGTAAGTTGTATCACTAAAGTCTGATGCATGTTTTGCTTAGATTTAATAATTGGGGCTTTTTTTTAGCCTTTACTCGCATGGTTCATCATACATAAGAGCAACTGTTCTAAGTCTGAGAAATGCTTTCGCCATTATCAGCAAAGCAACATTAAGGTGACATTATTCTTGCGGGCGGCTAGCTAGCTAGCTCACGTTCAACATAAGCTTAAACTAGTTTAGCTACATTTATATCGGCTCATAAGTGGTGTGGGAAAAACTATTTGTCTTAATTACGGCTACATACGTCGGTGTTAAAGTGTGAGTTATACGTTATCTTAATCGCTTTTGTTTGACACATGACATAGTACTAACGCTGCCGAGCGGACATTTAACATTTGTTTGGGGGGAGGGGCAGTGTCCATGTGCACGTCCATGTTACGCGCCTTTGACGCGTATGAAACAGGAAACACGTAAATGAACTCACTCAGTCTGTCTGAAGTAGTTAAACCGTCACAATGTGCATTTCAAAAAGCTAGTTTCACTACATAATTCACTTTTTCTGTTCTCTCCTGCAGCTCCTGTACCCACACCACAAACCCATACACTGATCTACACCTACAATCATAAAACCAACGGCACTTTTAAGAGCCAAATCTCCCTATCTAGCTCTCTTATATCTATCATCTATTTCTTTATTCACCCTTCTATCTATTCTGTGTACTTCTCTACTTTCCTATGTTTGTCAGTCTGTCTGTTTGTAATCCCGTGTTCATCATGCCAGGTGGGTCTACAAAAAAGACATGTCCCTTCTGTCAGAGCATTTTATTTTGTGCTCAGAAGATCTGTGCACATTACCAAAAAAGCAGCGCCTTGAGAAGAAGCTCAAGAGGTTCGATGAGAAGCGAGAGGATTGGGTGTCTGGGCGGAAGGAGAACCACAACATTGCGTCCATCAAGGATGAAGCCATTGTCTTGGTATGTAAACTTTTTACTGTATGTTAAGGCCCGGACACACCAAGCTGACACCAAAGAACTGACACAGACGGACCCCCGACTGTTTGCCAATATATTGGGCCAGGATAAAGTTGAATGTTGTTTTTATATACATTTATTTCTTAATGATGTTTGTATCTTAGAAACCAATATACACTTTGATATCAACTTCAAATATAGATATTATTGCAAAGGTATTATTTAATATTCTCTTTTCTTTCAATTTTAAAACTACTCTTATCTTAACTTTCACACCCAAGGGACACTATTTTTAATTTAACTTTCACATTTAAATAAACAGAGCACTTCCTTCACTTCCATGTTGTGTTCCATTCTTGCTTATGTCAGGCATGAAAATCACTCACCTTTCGGCGAAATTCGCCGTTTTGAAACCAAAATAGGTGACCTACGTGAATCGTGTAGATTCGATGAGAAAATATTTAAGTGGGGGGGGGTAGGTTCAGAGGCTGTAATGGTACGCACCGTTGGGTGACGAGTGGAAGACGAGACCCAATCACTGTCTCTCAGCGGCAGTGATTGGGTCTCGTCTTCCACGGTGAGTACCGTTACGGCCTCTGAACCAGCCCCAGAGATTCAGTGAACTGCGAACAGGTGCGTGTGCCAAAAGGGACCTGATCATTGGTTTACAAGCAGTTCGCTTCGCTCGTGCTGACCAGAGCGGGATCCAGACCACCATCCGAAGCTGAAAGCACGCCTGGCCTCGGCGATTCCGCACAGCATGAATCGCTCCCGACTCGGGGAGGTAGTGACGAATGTGTAATGTGAACACAGCAGGAGAGAACGCAACGTTAGACAGCTAGCACTAAAGCTCCGGTGGAAAATGATTAGCTAACGCTACCGTAAACGTTAGCCTAACATTAGCGAGATATCGTTACTAAAGTTAGATGCTAGCTTGTATAGCTTACGGTAAATCACAAAAAAGAAAAACTGGTTAATGTTAGTGCTACTTTCTAAAATCTCTACAACTCGTTTTTCCAGGACGTGTTGATGATTTTGAGGTGAGGGGACTGACAAGGCTGAAGGGTAAAGTGGTCCACTGTTCTATCAATAAGGCTAAACTAGAAGTTAGTGCTAACACTAATACAAACATTATTTTTGCAGAATGAGTGTGTTAGGGGAGAAGGATTCAGCCATTGTTAAACAGCTGGATTGAAATGCTGCTGGAACTGGTCGTGGCTAAAACTGGAAGGCAAGGTCTCAGTAAAAGAGCAAGAGGTGTCCTTTCATCTAGGAGATGTATTCATCAAAATCAACAGGCAGGGATTCGCCAGATGCATTCTCTGCCACAAAGAGATCAATTATGCTAACAAAGGCAGCCATGCTCTGCAGGCTCACTGCCAGACGGAAGTTCACAAGAAGAAGGTGCAGATGATAGCTTCCACTCATAGTGTTGCCAGCAGCTTCCTTCCAGCATCAGCTAGGGTGAATCCAGCAAGCCAGAGTCAAGCCAACCAGGGGTCAGAAACAATCAGGCAGCAGTGCCAGGGAAAGATCCCCGTACCAGTTATAAACCGCATAGCAAATGCAGAGGTAGGTGGTGTAGGCCTGTTAGTCAGCACAGGCAGCATAGACAGAGTACACTAGCACTTTGAGATTGTTATTTTTATTATAACAATAATAATAATAATAATCATTTATTATTATTATTATTCACAATCAGCTGCGGTCACTGGCAGCATCATCACCTAAACATGGAATACACTAGCTTTACATTAATTACATAATTTGTGTTCTAGGCAATGGTCCTTGGAACCTTGGCGGAGCATTCCATCCCGTTTTCTAAGGCTCCTGGAAACCACTGTATTGTGTGTTTTAGGCTATCTTTGCCAATAAAATGTATTAAAATCTGAATTACATAACATTGTATTGGCTGTCAGTCATGATGGAAGAGTAGACAAGTTACAGCATGTCCACCATCTGCATATGCATTAAGCCATTTGCATTAAGCCCTTACCACATTGTGCCTCATATACTGTAAATGTTAGACCCAGTGACAGGCTGGCATGAAATGTCTTGCATAATACTTAGTAAGGAGGCCATAATATTTTTGACCCATGGCTGAAGTTAAGTTTCTCCAGCTCTCCCCAGGTTGGCAAAAAAATGCATCTCAAAATGCATCAGATTGATGCTTTAAAATATGGAATATTCAAAATGTTCTTCCGGGGGAGCATGCCCCCGGACCCCCCTAGAGGGATAATATCCTTCTCACCTTTTTCACCCCTGACCCGTTTTCATGCCTGTTATGTACACACTTTTAGACCTTAATAAGACTACATCATTGTATGTTACTACTCTATATTACTCTTACGACTGCAGCCACAACATACGGGACCGTTTCACATCGGAGCACGCAATTTCAATTTCAACAGTGGCAAGCTATGCTTGGATTGTGTTAAATAGTTAATTATGCAATACTCATTGTAAGTGTTAGCTGTTAATTGTTGAGTGGTCACACATTTGTATCTAACTAATTGCCTTACATATGCTGCAAATGTCAAACTTCTATTGTACTTTAACTTTAAGATTATCAGGGTTTGAACTGGGACTCAGGATACTGATTTATTTGTATTTTGTGTTTGTCTATAAAATGTTTTTCTGCTTCTACTGTGTAACCCTTCCTGGTAAATACATGGTTCTGCAAAAGCTAAACTCAGCATCTAGGTTTATGAATGGCATACAACTAGATGCTGTCATCAGTAATGTTATACTTTCTCAATAATTCATATGCTGAGTTGTTGTTGATGTTGCCTTTCCATTTCTTTAAACAGTATATATATTATGTTGTCATTACAGCTTGAGAAACTCCATGCCATTGGCTTTAAACCAGTGCTGCTTCTTGGCAAGGAGACCAGGAAGAAGGAAAGACAATGTGAAATACTAACCCCTCGCTGCACACTGCCCGCCTATGCCCAGGACTACCTTGACAAGATAGGCACTTTTTATGAGTACCTTTGTGAAGGTGAGATGTTTGCACTATATGTTCACAGTTCACAGTATTGTGTACACAAAATGTTTGTATCAATGTTAAACTCTTCTAGGGATGGTTCACCCCTAAAACGTATGTTCAGTCAACAACTCCTCACCTCCCTGACAGTATAAACTTTGGAGAGCTTAACATTTCCTTATAACCAACACAGTTATATGGAATGAGTTTGGATCAACTCAGTTAACTTAACGTTAACAAAATATCGGAAAACACTCTTGACTTTATAAATATAAAAGCCAAGAGTGTTTTCCGATATTTTCATTAAAAATATTGTAGGTGTTGACAAGTCATGCTTCTACAATATCTAAAAACACCTAATTGGACTTCTCTTAACAAGTGCTGAAACATGTGACTGCCTATCAGTGAATACTAGAAGTTATTTTTGGGAATAATGATTGTTCCAATAGGTAAATAATAATAACAACAATAGCTTAATCTAAATAACAATTTCACCTACAACTTCATAAATATGAAAGGAAAATGGGATACTTGGGTATGTGTATATCCTTAGGTACTCAGATATAAATAAATATTAAACATTTAGAAAAATACACTCTTTCATTCCTGAACAGACAACATGTGGTTACTATATGGTTATACCTTTTTCACCCAAAAATGCAAAGCAACAGCAGGCTTACTATACATTTGATAAATCACAAAATAAAACTCCTGTCATTTGGTTTACACACAGAAAGGGTCTTACATTGTAGCGTTGGGCAGTAGGTCGATTACATCAAAATGATTTGGCTCATGTCCATATATTGTACGAGAGGTTGATATCATTAATATTGTGGTCTACCTAAAGCAATCCCTGACCATAGGGGTAAACTTCGAAGCAACTCATGCAACAACGTGATGCAGCATATTTCAACTTTATACTCAAGAACTGCATTTAGATACGACACTGTCCCATAATGAACATACGGGGAATAAACTCAGGTTTTTGAATCAAAGTTAAATTCATTTAACGTTACAGCACAACATGTTAACATTTATCAAACTATTCCTTACACATAAAGTATGGAGTCAATTATATAGGCAAGACAACAAAACACCTAGACTTAATAGATCAACCTCAATTAAATCGAAATAACAACAAAATATCTGTACCTAACACCTATTGCATCATGTGATGCTGCATTTGTGGGATGTATTTTGAAACTTGAGTTTAAGCTTAACTTGGTATACAGTATGTATAAAGTAATATTTCTTCTTCAACCCACAGCTGTCAGGACAGGGTCCGTGAGGGACACAGTACTTGGTCCTAGACGCAAAAAGAAAAAGTCAGGTATGTTAACAGTATTAAGTATTTTGACTGATTATAAACATTTGCATGAATTGAATTGATTGGTATTCTAATAAATCTATCTACGTGTACTTTAGCAAAGTGCATGTAAACGCAGTGATTGATGCTTCTTCAGTGAGTTAACAACGCTATATTGTGACTACTTATAACCGATACATTATCCAAAAATCCAAAGGGCTTTAATTGTCTAATTAGACTAAAATACATACAGTCATAGTTGATAAGGTGGTGATCAGAATGCTAAGCAGTAAAGGAAGCAGCAGTGCACTATTTTCTTTGGTCATCTCAGGTTCAGCAGTGGTATGGCCATTCAAACAAGCATCCCATTTTAGGACTGAGAGCAGCTTGGTTCCATTTCAATTATGTATACAGTAACTTTTGACCAGTGATAACAGTGTCGTCACTTTTCATCGTGCAAGTCTGGTTGCTACTTCAGTGTTCATAGTTGTATTTATTTTATTTCTAATATGACTAATACTGTATGTGGAACCTGCTTTGATGTTCACAGATTGCTCCTACCACACTCGCCTAGAAACTATAGGTTACTAACGTAACCCCAGTTCCCAGAGTAACATGAAGTGAGATGTCTCACTATGGGATGCGCCTCAACGCGTATGCATCAGAAGCATCAATCTCATTACACCAATCCTGATTGGCTGGTGATCTTGACGACTACGTCAGGGAATCCACCCACCCTTTAAGTAGCTTGCGCTACGTCGCAGCGTCATTCAAAATAAGCACCTCTTCTCGCTTGGCCTCAGCAAGAAGGGCCGTCTGGTGAGACATCTCACTTCATGTTACTCTGAGAACTGGGGTTACGTTAGTAACCTATAGTTCTCATTCATAACACTGCGTTCGATGTCTCACTATGGGATATTGAGACTCCCGTATTGCTAGACATGCTTATCTCGAAAATCACCAAAACAAAACAGTACTTAACAGGTATAACCCTGTCCCAACACGGGGCCCAGCACTGCACGGGCCACACTTGGAGCAGAGACATCTAGTCTGTAAAAGCGGACAAAAGTGAGCGGTGAAGACCAGCTCGCTGCTGCACAAATGTCCTGGATGGAAACACGCTTGAACAAAGCCCAGGATGTAGCCAGTCATGAGTAGAATGAGCACGCAGGCCCGTTGGTGCCTGCAAACCCTGACTCGTATAAGCCAGAGCTATCGCTTCCACAATCCAGTGGGAGAGCCGTTGCCTGGTAACGGGCTTGCCCTTATGATGGTTAGCCCAGGATACAAAGAGTTGTTCATTGCATCGAAACTCTTTTGGCTGTCCATATAGGTGCGCAAAGCACGAACTGGGCACAGCAAATTCGGCCGCTGTTCTTCAGAGGAACATAGCGGTGAAGGAAATGCCTCAAGGTCAATGGGGGTGCATGAGCCAACCACCTTGGGCACAAAGGCAGGGTTGGGCTTCAGCAACACTCTCGTTTGCCCCGGGGCAAACTGAGTGCATGAAGGATGCACAGAGAGCGCGTGAATGTCACTGACTCGCTTGGCAGATGCCAGAGCCAGTAACAACACTGTCTTCAGTGACAGGTGTTTCATGTCAGCGTCTTCCAGGGGTTCAAATGGAGGTCGAGTGAGCCCATCTAAAACCACTGCCAAGTCCCATAAGGGCACCAGTGACCTGGAAACAGGGAGGAGCCTGCGAGGCCCTTTCATAAAACGGCAGACCAAGGGATGTTGGCTAGCCGTCTTTCCCTCAAAGCCCACATGGCATGCGGCAATAGCAGCCAGGTACACTTTAATCATAGAGAAAGCTCTGTGTTTATCAATCAGGTCCTGTAGAAATTATAGAATCACACCGACAGGACATTGAAAAGAGATGTGTCCCTTTTTGAAGGCACCACTCCTCAAACACCCTCCACTTACAGTCATAGAGAGACCTGGTAGAGGAAGCCCTTGCACTCTGAATAGTGTTTATCACCTTCTGAGGAAGCCCCACTGTACTCAAATTATACCACTCACGGGCCAGGCCCATAGTGCCAAGCGCTCTGGGTGTGGGTTAAAAGATATATCTCCGCCAGCCAGTACATTGCAGACCAGTGCGGAGCTATTAGGATCAGTGTGTGGCGATGTTTTCTCACTCTGGCCAGAGTTGGGGGTATTAGAGCCAGGGGTGGGAACGCGTACAGAAGGACCGGAGGCCAAACGTGTGCGAGCGCGTCCACGCCTAACGGTGCGTTTAGATCGCGCATTGAAAAGAACAGCTGACATTGAGCATTTTCTTTTGACGCGAACAGATCTACCGCGGCCGTAACGCACCCACAGCTGACTCACAATTGTTGGATGTAGAGTCCAGTCTGCATATAGTGGTGCACCTCTGGACAGCAGATCTGCCCCGAGGTTCATCACTCCCGGTAAGTGCGTTGCTCTCAGAGAGAGGAGACGTCCGCAGCTCCATAAAATCAGTTTGCGTGCCAGCATGTGTATCTGGAGAGAACGCAAACCCCCTTGACGGTTTATATACGATATTGTGGTCGTGTTGTCTGTCCTCACGAGGACATGATGTCCCCTGAGAAAAGGCAGAAAGCGTTTCAGGGTGAGAAACACCGCTAAAAGCTCCAGATAATTTATGTGTGACCGTTGGAGATCTCTGCTCCAGAGACCCCTCACAGGTCGACCTTCGTATATACCCCCCCCCAGACCGTCACACATGCGTCTGTGGTGACCACTTTCCGCGATAGGACAGCACCCATAGGTACGCCCCGTACTAGAAAAGTCGGGTCCAGCCAGCGGCGCAGTGCCATTACGCATTCCACAGTGACCATCACTCTCCGTGCGCCATGACGCACGGGCTCCAGTGTGAGGGCAGCTACCCAGCGCTGAAACTCCCTCATGTGTAAGCGGCCCAGTCGTACCACCAGGATGGCTGACGCCATGAGCCCCAGTAACCGCAGACATGATCTGAAGAGAACATATTTGCGTGGCTGGAAATGAGCGAGGCAAGCCCTGAAGGCTTTCACTCTCTATGCTGACAGTCGGGCTGTAAAGGGCACCGAATTTAGACGTAAGCCCAGGAAGAGTACAGTCTGGGCTGGGGACAACATGCTCTTTTCTGTGTTTATTACGAAACCCAGGTCGAGCAGGTGTTTCACGAGGGTATTCGTCTGCGTAATAGCCTCCTGCTCCGACTGTGCAAGAAGGAGCCAGTCGTCTAAATAGGTTGCCAGGCGAATGCCCTGTTGCCTTAACGGGGCTATTGCTGCCTCCGTACATCGTACAAACACCCGTGGGCTGAGAGACAGACCGAAGGGAAGCACTCTGTACTCGTAACAGACACCCTGAAAAGCGAACCTCAGATATTTCCTGTGTGGATAATATACTGGGATGTGAAAATACGCGTCTTTCAGGTCGATTGATGTGAACCAATCGTCCTGACGTACGAGACGCAGCAGAGATGTGTGAGTGAGCATTCGGAATTTGTATTTTCTGAGATACTTGTTCAGAGCCCTTAAATCTAGGATAGGGCGAATTCCGTTCCCTCCCCGTTTGGGAACGAGGAAATATTTGGAATAGAAGCCGCTCTGACTCTGTTCGGAGGGTATTATGGATATGGCTTTCTTTTCTAGTAGCGAGAGAATCTCCTGCTCTAGAATATGAGCCGACTCTCCCCGGGCTTGTGAATGCACAATGCCCGAGAAGTGAGGGGGGGGACAGCGAATTGGAGTCTGTAGCCCCGTGATATCGTCTTGAAAACCCAAGCAGAGCTTGTGAGCACCTTCCACCTTTCGCTTCTCAGAGCGAGTGGAGATGTGATCACTTCCCTGTTGTTTGCTCTCTGTGTCTTTATTGGTTGTGTTATGGGGCCCTCTAGTGTCTGAACACGGTGGTATCCCAGGCTGACAACCTCGGTCGACACTGCACATGCGCGCGGCGATGATGCGTTCACAGACTCGGTTACCGTCCGGATTCTGAGAGAGGCAACAGCCACTCTCAGAAGTGGAGCAGTCACCTGACTGTTTATTGTTTTTATTGTTTTTCTTTTCATTATTTTTGACTGCGCCCTTGGCTTTAAGCCTGGAAACGACAGTGGAAAATGTTTTATTAGAAAACAAGGACATGTGTTTGTGTGACTTGAACGAGCAGCAGAACCTGCTGTTTTTGAAGTGAAGTCTATCTCCCTCATTGCGCGAGGATGACGAGGCAACTTCTCCCAGTCTTTCCAGAGCTGCTGGACGAGGTGTCTGTCTCGTGGAGAGACCGCCCTTTCAGCAACAAGGCCCCAATCCTCTTTGGACTTTGAGGGCATGGAGAAGCTCGGCTTGCTCCGCATGCCGCCTATGGAGCCGCTTGTGGCAGCCCACCTCCAACCGCGGCTGTCTTCGGCACCTAGCAGGAACCCCACGTTGCCGACAAAAGCAGACCGTTTCCAGTCAGCAATGACCGAACGGGCTTACAAAGCGGCAGCTTTGTCCGTCAGGGCGCTCAATGTCTCGTCAATGCTGACCGCTTACCAGGCGGAGCTCTGTGAGAACATGACGAACAAACCTGAGCCTGCCGTGTGGGACGAAATCACAGCGATCACGGACATTTGCCTCCGTGTGCAGCGCTGTGCAGTCCAAGCCACGGGCAAATCGCTGGGGATGATGGTGGTGCAGGAGAGAGCCAGGTGGCTTAACGTGATGAACCTTCCGGACCGGGAAAAAGAGGACGTCTTGGACATGCCAATTGTCCCCGAGGGCATATTTGGCACCGCTCTGGCTTCAATGCAGCAGCGGTGTGAGGCCAAAAAGAAGGAGGATGAGGCTCTCCAGCTTTGTCTTCCCCGAAAGGTCCAGCCGCCGCCTCCAACGGCCCCGCGACAGACCTTCATTCAGGCTGCCTCACGTCTTTCCCATTTCAAGATCCCGAAACGGCAAAAGCCACAGCCCGCCCCGGGTCTCCCGCCCAGACACGAGGCGAGGACGAGCTGGCCAAGAAAGTCCCCGGTTCCGGCAGCAGCCGCATAGGCACAGCCGGCCCAGACCTTCGGCCATCAGGTTAGGAAAAAGAAGAGAGCAGCCTGACAGCCTTCCCTCCTCTCCTCGGTGAAAGAGCTGGAAGTTCCCTGTTTTCCAGCCCCAGAACGTGTTCCACACGTGTTCAATGCTCATGTGTTTCCGGGGTGCAACCACGCCCCCATCTTCCCGCCGCCTCGAGTGATGTCAGAACGTCATCCTCAAGTTCGCGCCATGGGGGAGATAGACCTCACGTCAAAGACAGCAGGTTCTGCTGCTCGTTCAAGTCACACAAACACATGTCCTTGTTTTCTAATAAAACATTTTCCACTGTCGTTTCCAGGCTTAAAGCCAAGGGCGCAGTCAAAAATAATGAAAAGAAAAACAATAAAAACAATAAACAGTCAGGTGACTGCTCCACTTCTGAGAGTGGCTGTTGCCTCTCTCAGAATGCGGACGGTAACCGAGTCTGTGAACGCATCATCGCCGCGCGCATGCGCAGTGTCGACCGAGGTTGTCAGCCTGGGATACCACCGTGTTCAGACACTAGAGGGCCCCATAACACAACCAATAAAGACACAGAGAGCAAACAACAGGGAAGTGATCACATCTCCACTCGCTCTGAGAAGCGAAAGGTGGAAGGTGCTCACAAGCTCTGCTTGGGTTTTCAAAACGATATCACGGGGCTACAGACTCCAATTCGCTGTCACCCCCCCTCACTTCTCGGGCATTGTGCATTCACAAGCCCGGGGAGAGTCGGCTCATATTCTAGAGCAGGAGATTCTCTCGCTACTAGAAAAGAAAGCCATATCCATAATACCCTCCGAACAGAGTCAGAGCAGCTTCTATTCCAAATAGTTCCTCGTTCCCAAACGGGGAGGGAACGGAATTCGCCCTATCCTAGATTTAAGGGCTCTGAACAAGTATCTCAGAAAATACAAATTCCGAATGCTCACTCACACATCTCTGCTGCGTCTCGTACGTCAGGACGATTGGTTCACATCAATCGACCTGAAAGACGCGTATTTTCACATCCCAATATATTATCCACACAGGAAATATCTGAGGTTCGCTTTTCAGGGTGTCTGTTACGAGTACAGAGTGCTTCCCTTCGGTCTGTCTCTCAGCCCACGGGTGTTTGTACGATGTACGGAGGCAGCAATAGCCCCGTTAAGGCAACAGGGCATACCAGAGACCACAATATCGTATATAAACCGTCAAGGGGGTTTGCGTTCTCTCCAGTTACACATGCTGGCACGCAAACTGATTTTATGGAGCTGCGGACGTCTCCTCTCTCTGAGAGCAACGCACGTACCGGGAGTGATGAACCTCGGGGCAGATCTGCTGTCCAGAGGTGCACCACTATATGCAGACTGGACTCTACATCCAACAATTGTGAGTCAGCTGTGGGTGCGTTACGGCCGGGCCGCGGTAGATTTGTTCGCGTCAAAAGAAAATGCTCAATGTCAGCTGTTCTTTTCAATGCGCGATCTAAACGCACCGTTAGGCGTGGACGCGCTCGCACACGTTTGGCCTCCGGTCCTTCTGTACGCGTTCCTACCCCTGGCTCTAATACCCCTAACTCTGGCCAGAGTGAGAAAACATCGCCACACACTGATCCTAATAGCTCCGCACTGGTCTGCAATGTACTGGCTGGCGGAGATATATCAGCTGCTGTGCGGGCAGCCGTGGCAGCTCCCGTTACGCAGGGACATACTATCTCAGGCGGGGGGGACGATTTTTCACCCACACCCAGAGCGCTTGGCACTATGGGCCTGGCCCGTGAGTGGTATAATTTGAGTACAGTGGGGCTTCCTCAGAAGGTGATAAACACTATTCAGAGTGCAAGGGCTTCCTCCACCAGGTCTCTCTATGACTGTAAGTGGAGGGTGTTTGAGGAGTGGTGCCTTCAAAAGGGACACATCTCTTTTCAATGCCCTGTCGGTGTGATTCTATCATTTCTACAGGACCTGATTGATAAACACAGAGCTTTCTCTACGATTAAAGTGTACCTGGCTGCTATTGCCGCATGCCATGTGGGCTTTGAGGGAAAGATGGCTATAGCCAACATCCCTTGGTCTGCCGTTTTATGAAAGGGGCCCGCAGGCTCCTCCCTGTTTCCAGGTCACTGGTGCCCTTATGGGACTTGGCAGTGGTTTTAGATTGGCTCACTCGACCTCCATTTGAACCCCTGGAAGAAGCTGACATAAAACACCTGTCACTAAAGACAGTGTTGTTACTGGCTCTGGCATCTGCCAAGCGAGTCAGTGACATTCACGCGCTCTCTGTGCATCCTTCATGCACTCAGCTTGCCCCGGGGCAAACGAGAGTGTTGCTGAAGCCCAACCCTGCCTTTGTGCCCAAGGTGGTTGGCTCATGCACCCCCATTGACCTTGAGGCATTTCCTTCACCGCTATGTTCCTCTGAAGAACAGCGGCCGAATTTGCTGTGCCCAGTTCGTGCTTTGCGCACCTATATGGACAGGTCAAAAGAGTTTCGATGCAATGACCAACTCTTTGTATCCTGGGCTAACCTCATAAGGGCAAGCCCGTTACCAGGCAACGGCTCTCCCACTGGATTGTGGAAGCGATAGCTCTGGCTTATACGAGTCAGGGTTTGCAGGCACCAACGGGCCTGCGTGCTCATTCTACTCGTGGACTGGCTACATCCTGGGCTTTGTTCAAGGGTGTTTCCATCCAGGACATTCGTGCAGCAGCGAGCTGGTCTTCACCGCTCACTTTTGTCCGCTTTTACAGACTAGATGTCTCTGCTCCAAGTGTGGCCCGTGCAGTGCTGGGCCCCGTGTTGGGACAGGGTTCTACCTGTTAAGTACTGTTTTGTTTTGGTGATTTTCGAGATAAGCATGTCTAGCAATACGGGAGTCTCAATATCCCATAGTGAGACATCGAACGGAGTGTTATGAATGAGAACTATAGGTTACTAACGTAACCCCAGTTCTCAGAGTAACATGAAGTGAGATGTCTCACCAGACGGCCCTTCTTGCTGAGGCGAAGCGAGAAGAGGTGCTTATTTTGAATGACGCTGCGACGTAGCGCAAGCTACTTAAAGGGTGGGTGGATTCCCTGACGTAGTCGTCAAGATCACCAGCCAATCAGGATTGGCGTAATGAGATCGATGCTTCTGATGCATACGCGTTGAGGCGCATCCCATAGTGAGACATCTCACTTCATGTTACTCTGAGAACTGGGGTTACTTTAGTAACCTATAGTTATTTAGGAAGAAAAAACGGCGGGGCAGATTTTAGTATTAACTGGTGTGTTAATAAATCAAATCTTGTGCGAAGCAAAAGTAGCCGGCAAGCGCGGCGACCGAAGGTTAGCTTGTGGTTCAGTCTGTGGACAGTTAAGCTAGCCCGGCTACTGATATTTTTGAGATGTGCTCCGAAGCAAGAAGAGGTGTTTGAATGACGCTGCGACGTAGCGCAAGCTACTTAAAGGGTGGGTGGATTCCCTGACGTAGTCGTCAAGATCACCAGCCAATCAGGATTGGCGTAATGAGATTGATGCTTCTGATGCATACGCGTTGAGGCGCATCCCATAGTGAGACATCGAACGGAGTGTTATGAATGAGAACTTTCCCCATCAGGAGTGTAATAAGAGAAAGAATGAGAAAGGTTAGACAGGGATAAATGTAATGCTTAGGGTGTGCTTTATGATTTACAAACTTCCACCACAATTGTTTGCTAAATATTTAATATGCGTTTGGTCTTTCCGAAATTAGAGATTTGTTTTCTTCTCTTGATAGGGAGAAGCAGAAATGTTGGTGGAGTGGGAGCCCTGTCCAGTATGGTACATATCTTCCAGATACTTGGCTTCATGTCATCTGATGTAGTCCCATGTTGGAGAACAAACACATGATATTTAACAAATGCAAAACATCCAAATCTACCACCAGTCCTCTTATACATTTCCCTGCTGTGATTCTGAATCAGCTGAAGTAGTGTAGGAACAAATGATTGGTTCACTTCATTGTTGTTAATGTATGTATTTTTGTTTGTTTTTATTGTTTGTTTGAAAATGTGTTTTCATTTCTATGGTCACTTTTTCTAAATGGTGGTGGTCGTTAATAAATGGAAAATGAAACATTTACTTATATAAATTGAGTTATAAGATGTTTGCTTCACACATGGTTTCTGCTTTTTGGAAAGACGAAACCAGTACCAAAATGATTCCATTCTGTTTTCAGTGGCAAGGAGTGGGCTCATTCCTGGCAGCCGAAGAACTCTCCGGGATAATGCATACAAATAAAATCTCTTATTTGAACTCCAGTTTTGTTTTTGCACGTTTATTCTCTTGTTTATATGCTCCATTTGAGTCATATTTAATATGTTTCTATTAGAAATAAGATGAAAACCTCCACCAAAATGCATTTGACTTTTTAGGAAATTACAGTTGAAATAAAACATGATTTCATTTTCAGTGATAGGAACACCATAACCTACATTAAGCATATTCATGTGTGAAATCTGCTACTTTTTGCCATCCACTGCCTTATCTTATTTGTATAACTTTCGAAGTATAACGCTTTGGAGGTAGGCTTGCATATCATTTAATTATAGGCCTATTAAAATGATCCTGATCTGGATCACTGTGGTTTTGCTACTACATTTGAAAGCTTTTGGGGACATATTTAAATGCTTGAGAAATTAAAATGGTAGTGATTACTTTGAATTTTCTTTTTCACTTATTGAAAACCACAACTCGAGTATCAGGATGGTCTTTATCTGGAAAGTTATCCACATCTCATCACCACGTTGTCACGGCGACCCTTTGTCACGTCACCGATACGGTACCCGAACTCAGATCGCCACCTGGAAGTACTAGACAAATGATACTGCCGTTGCTAAGGAGGCAAAAGTGCAAATTCGTATTGTATATTTTTTTAAACACAGGGTTTGGTTTCGGATCGCGCCCGATTGACGGCTTTCTGAAAGGGAATGGAGCCTATACGGCCGTCAACGCAAAACAAGTCGAACGAGTCCACGCACACACGCCGGAAGAACTACAAATATGTCAGCTCTGTGTACTTCGTAACAATTTTTGGCGCGTATCTAATGGGAATTGTAGTTTGTAGCGCTGCTCTCATATCATTTCAATGGCTTAACTTTCTATTCTTCTGTGTTTTTGTATGTTTTGAGCTGAGGTGCCAACTCATCATACAATGTTCAAAAAGACAGATAAAGCCAGAAATGTAGGCGTAGTCATGGACTCTGACCTGAGTTTCAACAGTCACATTAAAACAGTTACTAAATCAGCCTACTTCACCTAAATATATCAAGGATTAAAAGACTCATTTCACAGCAGGATTTGGAAAAACTTGTCCATGCTTTTATCTTCAGTAGACTATTCTTATGTTTCTTATTCTATAAGTAAAATAAAATGTATATTTAATTGCACATTATTATTTATAGAAGCCTGTTTCCCCAATTTAAAAAAAATGACTTTCCCGAATGAGAAGTCATTATGAGATAAAAAAGTCATAATCTTTTGAGATAGAAAAGTCGAAATAATGAGATAAAAAGTCTGTGCTGGAGATTTGACAAATGACAGAATTACAAACACTGTTTGTTTGAGCTTAGAGCTTTGTGCCCAGCTCTCCGCCACCATCAGCTCTGAAGATTCTCTCCCGGCCCGGCTGATTTAACCTACTCAACAAAGATACATGTACACAGTGGCGTAACAAGGTTGTGATTGGCCCCGGTGCAAATATTGTTTTGGACCTAATTAATTTAGGTTGCTTGGTTACTTTGAAGACTGCGTGAACCGGTCAATGCCATTGGGCCCCTGGGCGGCCCTGGGCCCCGGTGCGTTGCACCGGCAGCACCGGCGATAGTTACACCACTGCATGTACATCTATCAACATGAGGAGGCAAGTGATGTCTCTCATAGTGGAATCTGGTTCTCACAAGGTCTGGTCAGGCAAGGAGAAGCCATAGATCTCGCCTCAGGTATTCTGACCCTGATATCTCCACTATGCTGTTATTATCTAAAAGAATGGAGGCTTATGGCCATGGTTTCCTGGGCATCACTGTTATCTAGGCCCGAAAGAGACGGAGGGAGAGTTTACATATTGTACAGAACCGTGACGGCCCTGGGGCTGCTGCCTGTTCCTCTCAGAGAGAGAAGAGGTCAATAATCCAGCAAAGAAATACAAATCAAATTAAAGTAATTCCCCAACAACAGTCCCCTCATATATGACCTCATATGACCTAATTTCATGCTGGACAGCTGCGAGGTGATCAGGGGGTCTTTTATGGCAGCACGACTGTAGCACATGCACACTTATAAAAAATAAAGTAAAAGAAAAATAGTTTCTTTTTTTTAATATGAAATAACAGTCCATTCTAAGCACAGTATGTAGCATAGCTACGCTTTTAACCCTCCTGTTGTGTTCGGGTCAAATCTGACCGATTTACTACTTTCATCAATCATAACTTTTTTGTTTTACATTTGATTTCATTGAGGCTTTATGATATCCTTCACAGTAGACATTTGAACATATTAAATTGCTGATCACCACTTTCATTGAATTTTGGATGATTTAGTCAACTTTGTAAACCATGGTGTTCCCGCGACATAAAGAAAAGGAATTAGTAACCATCCGGATCAGATGAAACACACACACACACACACACACACACACACACACACACAGAACAATTTGACACATTTCCCGCTCTTATGTGCCCATCCCCCCACATGGATCACACCTGGAACATGCACTACATGTTCAGTGTCTATTCTTTGTATATTTACTGCAGTGTTTCGTGTATACCAGTAGTCTGATACATATGTACAGTTTGAAAGGGTGTTAAATGAAATTTGTTGATGATTAATGGTTTTTGTGTTTATGTAGTAGCAGTTAAAACAGGGCCGGTCAAATTTGACCGCGAACACCAAAGTAAGGGGGGGGGGAAACGAAGACAATAGGAGGGTTTTAATGTAACCATTGCTTATGACAGTGATATTTTAAATCATAAAATATATTCCCTAAAATGTGGAAGCTCTGGGTGCCATACAAATGAATAATTGATCATTTTTTAGGGCCACAACTTTGGCACTAGAGCACCTAGTGTTATCAAACGCATTTCAATGGTGAAACTATCCAAAAATATTGCATATGACAATATTTTCCACTATGATGAAAGGCGTGTAAGCCAACAAACCTTATTCTGGTTCCATCATGGGTAACCCCACCCATCCTCTCCACCTGCAGCTGGACAGACAGATCCTCCCACCTGCATACCCCCTCTCCACCTGCAGCTGGACAGACAGATAAACCCACCCCCCCTCTCCACTGCAGCTGGACAGACAGATAACCCCACCCCCTCTCACCTGCAGCTGGACAGACAGATAACCCCACCCCCCTCTCCAACTGCAGCTGGACAGACAGATAACCCCACCCATCCTCTCCACCTGCAGCTGGACAGACAGATAACCCCACCCCCCCTCTCCACCTGCAGCTGGACAGACAGATAACCCCACCCATCCTCTCCACCTGCAGCTGGACAGACAGATAACCCCACCCCCCCTCTCCAACTGCAGCTGGACAGACAGATAACCCCACCCATCCTCTCCACCTGCAGCTGGACAGACAGATAACCCCACCCCTCCTCTCCACCTGCAGCTGGACAGACAGATAACCCCACCCATCCTCTCCACCTGCAGCTGGACAGACAGATAACCCCACCCCCTCTCCATCTGCAGCTGGACAGACAGATAACCCCACCCATCCTCTCCACCTGCAGCTGGACAGACAGATAACCCCACCCCCCCTCTCCACCTGGACAGACAGGAGCTCCTTCTCCAACAGACTGCTGCAGCTCCGCTGTCACAGGAACCGATACAGGAAAACTTTCCTGCCCACTGCAATAACTCTGCACAACAAATCACCTCTGGCTGGAAGAGAACTCTCTGCTCCATAGCTTCTCTCTTCACAGTACATTTGACATATTCAGTGTAATATTTAATATTCCATCTGTCACATACTTATATAAATATAATACCTTGCTTTATATCTTGTTATTGCTCATTTGTAAATTCAACATGTATATTTTCTACTGTTTATTTCTTGTCTTTTAATTTTTATTGTATAATGCCATCTCTTTACTAAAATATTCAAGTGCTAACCCATATTGTTACTTCTAACGCATTATAATGCAGTGTGATGTAAACAAAGAAAAGTACCACATAGAAGTATGCTTAATTTATATTTATTCATCAACCACATCAATAACATTGTTTTTAAAACACTAAAATGGTCCTCTGGCAATGATTTACTTATGTCTTTCACCACAATACAAGTAAAAGGCCACCATAAGGGTGTATGTCCTGACTCTAGAGCGTTGGGGTTAGTCTGACATGAAAAGCATGGACAACAGAACATAAAATCAAGTTATGCAAACGGTTATAACATACAGTATTAAGAAATCATACAATACAAAACCATTTTATGATTTAACTATATAATGTATATTAAATATAACAATTTATAACAATGTATTATTTGGTTTTGAGAACAATGAGGTGATTCACCAAATAAACTATTTGTTGTTTATCTCAATGTCCCTAATTATACATCCCAAAAGACTGTGCATTTTCCATGTTGACTGAAGTACTTCAATCAATCAGGTTAACAGCTGGAGATCCAAAAGGAAATAGAACTGACAAAGCAATTAAAGCAAGTAACGCAAAAGAAACAAAAATGAAGAATTAGAGCAAAGCTGTTATTGGCCTGCGGTGTAACAGGTGCAGTCATATAAAGGTACTGACAGTTCAATCCTATAAGAGATCGGAAATAATACTGATGCACATAGGCATCCCCTTCTGGGGAAAAAGGGAAAGACCTGCTGCTCTTGGACAACGATGTGCTCACCAAGTTGTATGGTAACCAGCAAGATATACTTGGACCTTTAGGAATTTACATTCTAGTGTTTCAAAAAGGATGGTCAGAAGTGAATGGTTCATTGCTCAGGATGCATTCCAGGGACGAGGAGCATTTTGTTCAATAACATTTAAGTTGTGTACAAGTGAAATGTTTGGCCTGATGCTGCCGCATAGGGAAAAGTCATATGGTCAACATATTCAAGGGTGATCTTCCATTGAGGAGTATGAATACAATCTCTAAATATAAAGTCAGTAAAGTATTTACATTTCTGATAGCACAGAATATTCTGGCGGATATTCGTGCTTGAGAGCAGCAGCAATCTGGGGAAATACAGAGAAACAGAAAAGAGGGGCAGATCAGAAACCACATTTGAGGGTTTTGAATACACAATGTATGTTTAGCATTAATGAATAGAAAAGTAACAGCAACATGTCTAGGTTGAGGCTAAATCAACAAAGATACTGTACATTCATTCCTAAATAAATGACCTAAATGATGTTTCCTTCTTCATCCTCACTGGTGTCTGGACTGCTTAGGCCACTTTGACTTTCCTCTTCATGTTGAAGGAAAGAAGCATCAGGACCTAAAGCAGTCTTGTACTGCTGCAGTACCACCTGCAACCTCTCCGACGCCTCAGAATGCTTCCTTCTTAGTCCAAGTCCTCCATTCCCCTTGTCTACATCTGAAAATACACAAAATATTGTTATATGGACATACTATACAGTAAGATTGCTTCACGAGGCCAGAGCACTTCAATGGAGTATATTCTCTCCCATGTACATATAAAGATGATTGGCACTGTCAAGGGACTTCATTATGTCAAATGGCCGGGTCGAATGGGCAAAGGCCATTATACTCCATCCAATTTCTGCGACTAAGAATGATTTGGGCTGACTTTTTTCCTTTGAAACTCATACTTTACAAGGTAGGTTGAGTTTTGCTTTCAACTTACCTTCCTCAGCCACCTTATTTTTTAGAGCCACTGCCATGTTCTGCAACCATGTGCAATGCTGCGCCATCTCCAACAATAGGATGCCTTTCTCCTCTTGCAGTCTCCGTGTAAGCATCACTTGATCCAGTATCTTTTTCTTGGCTGTAAAGTTAGCTCAAATCCAATCACAGTTATGTATATACATGAGTCACATTTTCATTATAGCATAACAATATGTTTAAAACTCCAAACATGTACTTTCAAAATAATCAAATGTATACACAATAAGAAAACTATACCCTTAAACTAAATGAACGTTCTAACACTCAACATGATATGTGCGTAACTCAGCAAGGTATACCTTCATATAACAGAACTTCAAATGAGTTATTATGAAATATCTGAAAACTGACATACCCATGCCATGAACTTCCCACGGCCACAGCGCGGACATGATGCTCCCTCCAGAGAGGGAATGCTCCACCGCAGCAACATCTATGCCTCTGGCAGAGTCGTGTACCAGCAGGTTGTACTTCAGTATCTCCTGGTTAAGGCGCTTTTTGTCGTCTGCAAGCTTCCTTCGAAGTCGATGGCGGAGCTTGCTGCTGTCTGGAAAGACATGAAGTAGTGGGATAGGGATATGTGACAAACTATATTTGCAAGTGCAAAAAATATATATAATTCAGTAGGTTGAATCTGAAACCTAAAACATTATATTGTTATACCATTCTGTCGGTAAAGGGATTGCTTCCGCTGCCTCACACTTAGGTAAAGCCCCTCAATGCTTTGCTGCAGTGCTGTTTGAAGGATGTCTTCAGAAGTACCCGATGTTTCTGATGTTCCTGTAGAAATAATAGTGGCAGTAAAATGTACTGTTACACAACACGTAACGGTTTTGAGAAACAAAGTTGTGTAACATATTTAACACCTTTTAACACAAATTGACGGTACGACTATGGAAACTGGAACATATCAGAGATAAACATGGACACATAGTTGGCTTGCTATTGCTTGAAGATTATGTCCCCGTCTACTGAAATCCAGTGAGGGTCCCATTACGTGGCATGAAAAATCAGCCTTATATCATTGGCTGCTCTTTAAGATCAAATCTGTAAATTCAAACAGTCATGGACAATGATATGTAGCTGGTGTTATCTCGTCATGCTTACCAGATGCCCATTCCTTCACGTCGGAAATCCACGTCGACACCATGTCATCTGAGACACAATGTAGCTCCGTCTTGAGTTCCTCAAGACTTGCAGTCTCTTCCAGGAGCCTCTTACTAGTCTGATAAACAGTAGACGATGGACATTTATCCAGATTAAAACTTGCTATGATTAACAACAAGCCATGTGCAAAGGACACAACAAAAGCTTTAATAGGAGGCTTACCTTCACATATCTTGTGGAAAGTGCCTGATGAAGGGAGTCACCTTTTTTCCTGTTCCATCCCATAGCATGCACTGTGAGCATGTCCAGTCGTGCTTTTGAAAGCAATAATGAGGTTATGATGTGTCATCTAAAAAAGTATGCAATAATAGGGCAAAACCTTCCACTCACCTGCTTTGGACATGTATTGTGTTGTCAGGGCACAACGGGACAGGTAGCTGTTGACCTGCTCCACCTCTTCCCCGGCGGTCATCCCTGCTCCCTCCTGGTTCTTCCCACTCCATTTAATCTGATGGTAAAGGTTGCTGGAATTGTTGTGCAAAGAGGCTACATACTACTATACTAAACAGTATAGTTTAGATATTTACTACTTCAGTATTATAAATATAAAAAATATAAATGTACGTGATACAAAAATATTTCACATACCTCGCATTTGGTAGCATGGGCTCGAGCATGCATTACACTGAGGAATGGCTTCATGGTGGTCGGGCTCCTGGAGAGCAGGAAGGACACTTGCAGCTTCTCCATGTACGGCCAGTACTTGCAAGCCACATCCATGGCGAAGAACTTGGCTTTGGCTGGCATGAGTTCCTTTTGAAGATACAGGGGGTAGGCGAATATCTCCCCCCTGTACATATTTAAGGCCTTCAAAAGAAACCCATGGCGACATACAGCCACCTCCATCCCTTCTTCATCCAGCTTAGAAGCCCTCCTTGACGTCTCCCTCGCTGCTGTCCACTGGGAGTCCCCACATGTGCCTCTTCCCTGGGTCTAAGACACGCATGACATCATGACAAATCAGTTAAAAGCAATGGAATCACGATCTACGCCATTTGTTCTAATGATCTGATTTTGGAGTAGATGGTTAGGAGAAGTAGCTGAATTTGAAGAAAGTCTAGGTCGGATATACATGGGTATTTTTGTGATATACCTATAAGGTAAAATGACGAATAAAAACTTGCATTTTTCAGTGATCTCTGTATTTTGTCGACAAATGCAGTCACCGCGCTGTCTTCTGCTACAAAGAGCCCATTAAACAAGGCGCTGTCATCAGAACTAAGGAAAAAAAGATTAGCAAATATATCCATGAAATATAAACAGTAATCAAAAAAGTTAAATAACAACATTGTAAAAACAGCACCTTCCACTTCGCCGAAAGCGATAGAGCTTCCTGTTTCCATCGGCAGAAACAGCCAACATCTCCGGCGTGCAGGCAGGGCAGATGAAAGGAGCACCACAGCAGAGCTGGTCTTCCTCATACGAGGCATAGGAGAACTCCAGAAAGCTGCGCTGCAGTGCATCTCCGTTGACAGGTCCAGACTGGAAGATAATTACATATATTGCTGTGATTTTGTCTGTTTACGGAAATGTTATAATGTTATAATATGGTAAAGAATATTTACACTTACTCTTCCTCCACACTTTGTGCGATGCTCCAGCAGCTTTGCAAAGGCCTGTCTGGAGAATCCCGGAGAGATGACCTTGAGCTCTTCAAAGGAGCTCAGGAGGTCCAAGGTGTAAAGTGTGGAAATACTGACCGAAGCTGGCCAGTATCCACTCTTAAGGAGGACTTTCAAGTCGGGGCTCCACTGCTGCTGGCAAGTTTGACAGACATATAGTGGCAGATGCAAGTCATAACGCCCTTGGAACAAGTAAATAAACATAATTAAGACACATTTTACAACAGTTCCATCTACAAATAGTAAAAGATTAACAGATATTCCATGATGGGTTTACTCCAATTGGAAGCACAATGCCTCAGCCCACAACAGTAAAAATATAACAACAATTCAATAGAAATCCAAATTTATATATATATATATATATATATATATATATATATATATATATTTGTTTACCATTGATGGTAATTAAAATCACTGGTTTGCCTGGTACCACAGTGAAGTTTGTGCCTTTACACGAGCAGTCGGGTGCCTTCACAGTTGGTAATATGCAAGCTGTCAAAAAAAAAAGCAAAGCACTAATTACCATTATCTGCTGGCCGAAGAGACATTTGAACATCAAAATGCAAGTTTGAGAGAGCATACCTTGGTCATGGGTGTCATATCCACCTTCCACTCTAACAACACACGTTGTTGGACTAATTGGTTTAAAAAACCCATTCATTAAACTGTCCCTGTTGTGGAGTGGCTGTTTCTTGTGATGAAGTACATCAGTCTCCACAGAACCACTCCTCGGGGAGACACTCTCTTCACCTTGGGAGGAAATACAAAATGATTCTAATATCCTAGAATTACTTTCATGTGGGTTTTCTCTAGGTATCCAGTTTTCTAACATCCCAAAAGTCATGCATGTTAGCTGAAATAGCAGGGCACTGAGCATTAATACTGACAAATTACAATTAGGTAAAGTAATTTAAATAAAGGTAAATGTTATCTCACCTAATAACAGCCGGCTCGTGGCAGAGGCCACACAGGGGATGACCAACAGCCTCTTTTTCTAGAAGGCATTGTAGGTGGTGTGGTCTCGCTTCTTTCCAGCACTCTGAGGCTTTCTGCTGCCGAAAAGACCAGGATGAGGCAGAGCTTTTTTGAGGCTCAGGAGGAGGACATGAGGAAAGAATGTCAGAGAGTCTCTCCATATTCTTTTCTGTGAACAGAATGGGAAACTTTAACTGTAAATGACTATATTTAAGATGAAAACTAAAAATCAAGGATCATTTCTTTGCTCAGTATGGAACTGGCCAATATCTTTACTGAATTCCATTCCTCGTTCGAGTCCTGAACTGTCAGTTGTGTATAAGGTTATTTTCTCTCACTAATACAATTCATTTAAGCATTGATTTTTGTTTTAAACTTAAAGCCATTTTTGTGATTTACCAAATTGGTGTTGTGCTGAAGGTTCAGTACGCAGAACCTCCACACTGGATGACTGGAAGCCCTCAGTCGGGGGGGATGTGACTGTAAAACATCACACAGAAGGTTAACAACAGATAACTGATGATTTGTATTCTCTACCTATTGTTTAAAAGCTTGTGAAATTAAATAAAGCATAGTTCTGATGACACCACAGTGGGAATGTCTCCGACTGTAGTGTCACTATGCGTTTATATATTAGAATTATTGTAGACCCTCAACAAGCAATTACTGTGTTTTAATTTTTCCAACCATTTACTTAGTAAATTCATACAAATGTAAATAATTGGGATTTCAACCTGTAGCTGAGCCTTGGCGTCGCCCTCCACGCCTCCCTCTCGGCTTCCCACGTCCTACACAGCCCCTTTTAGGGGACTGTAAAGTGTCTCCTACAGAGCATGCCCGTTTCCTCTCCTCAGCTGCTTTCTGTGACCAAGTAAAAACTCATGTAAGGTTATGTTGCTGATAACTGATACCATATGACAGTGGACAAATAAAAGGAAATTCATTCACTTGAAGGACATTTTTGCTTCAAGTTTTTCCTACCATATCCAACTAATGAAGTAAAACAAGTTGAACAAGCTTTATTTAGTAAGCCTCTGCCCCCCATGTTGTAATGATTAACTGTTTTGCAAAGGCCCTATAAATTGATCCAAAATCCAGTTACTCTGGGCCTGTTCAGCATTTTTTAGATAACAGATAGTGCCATATTCAAGTAGGAAATGAATGAGGTCATATGGGTTAAAACACTAACCTTAGCTTCAGCTAGCATGTGTTCATGCTTCAGCTCAAGAGCCATGCGTTTCCCTTCTTTGGATGTGGGATTATTGGGGTCTGGGTTGTGTTTTGTTGCCATTGCAACACAGCCAGCCAGCCAGACACAACAGATATGCAAACAAACAGCTGCTGTATGAGACAGACAGAGATAGTGAGACAGATAGTAAGATTGAGATGGATAGATGAAGAAATAGATAATGACTGATAGAAAAAGATAGAGACAATAACTATAAGAAAGCTAGGTAGATAGACAGAGAGATAGGTTGAGTTTGGCTCTTAAAAGTGCGGTTGGTTTTATGATTGTGTAGGTGTAGATCAGTGTATGGGTTTGTGGTGTGGGTACAGGAGCTGCAGGAGAGAACAGAAAAAGTGAATTATGTAGTGAAACTAGCTTTTTTAAATGCACATTGTGACGGTTTAACTACTTCAGACAGACTGAGTGAGTTCATTTACGTGTTTCCTGTTTCATACGCGTCAAAGGCGCGTAAGATGGACGTGCACATGGACACTGCCCCTCCCCCCAAACAAATGTTAAATGTCCGCTCTGCAGCGTTAGTACTATGTCATGTGTCAAACAAAAGCGATTAAGATAACGTATAACTCACACTTTAACACCGACGTATGTAGCCGTAATTAAGACAAATAGTTTTTCCCACACCACTTATGAGCCGATATAAATGTAGCTAAACTAGTTTAAGCTTATGTTGAACGTGAGCTAGCTAGCTAGCCGCCCGACTTAGAACAGTTGCTCTTATGTATGATGAACCATGCGAGTAAAGGCTAAAAAAAAGCCCCAATTATTAAATCTAAGCAAAACATGCATCAGACTTTAGTGATACAACTTACCTTGTCAGAGGATGGATCGCAATGACGGTGGTAGCGGTCTTTGGCCAATAGGTGGTGCTCTGAATTATGTAATTTTCTGTACCGATTATACAATAAAATATTAAATATTTCCTATATTTTGATACGATAACTCTTTAATAACCTAAGTAGCCTACAGACAAAAACAAAAAAGGCTAAATTGCCTTATAAAATGCAGAAAAGTTTAAACATCTAGCATGATAATGATAAAAAAAGACTAATGATATCTTAAACCTTAATAAATAAAATGGACAATTAACCGACAATAACAATTTAACATAAATAAAACAAGGATTAAAACAAGGATTAGTTTGACTCAATGTTGTGTAAAGTACCCGTTATGGTTAAAAAAATAAATTAAAAAAAATAAAAAATTGAAAATAATACAGCTTCCGGCTTCCGACTGTCTCCCTTCTCCTGGCAAATATCCTAAACCTTAATAAATAAAATGGACAATTGATCGACAATAGCAATTTAACATAAACAAAACAAGGATAAGTTTGACTCAATGTTATGTAAAGTACCCGTTATGGTTAAAAAAAAAAAACATTAGAAAATAATACAGCTTCCGGCTTCCCGAGACACGTGGAGGAGACACGAACAATTCTTCCAATTGAAATGCATTACTTTGAAAATCGTGCTTTCTGACACGAAGGAAACGTGTGCATAAACACCATATCCCTACGTGCATTGTGGCTAAATCATCCAATCACCGCTGAGGATTTTCGAAAAGTCCTAATTCTGTTTCTGGTATTGTTTAGGACTTTATTTTGAAATTCAGTTCCTGACGGACCTCCAAGAAGCCCGAGATTTTGGAATTAAACCAATAAATAAAAACAAGGATAATTGTGTTATTGTTGAGTAAATAACAGTGTGTTATTTAGAAAAGAATAACAAATTAGAAGGAAAAAAATATTTAAAAAATACAGATTTCAGTATGCCCCATTTCTTTTCCTCACAGACGGCAACAAAAGTCCGAAATTACACGATTTAAAATAAAAGCAATAATCGTGGCTTGATATTGAGTAAGAACGTGTTTTTATGAACCACACAGCTTCCGGTCTTCCACGACCCGACCGGAGAAAAAGATGTGTTGCAGGCACGAAACACATTACCAATATAAATACATTGCTTTTAAAATCGTTCTGTGTGTCACGAAAAAAAGGGGATAATCGTGTTGGTGAACACGAATCAATAGATTAAATGTCGTGACTATAACACGAAATGCCGTGAGACTGGGTTGAAATTAACACATACTTCACCACACACAGATAGAATGACATGTGGTTTTTAGGGCCCGAGCACGGAGTGCTAGGACCCCAACAGTGTCCTAGCACGAAGTGCGAGGAACCTATTGTTATTGCACAAATTCTTCTTATTAGGGCCTGAGCACGAAGTGCAAAGGACCTATTGTAATTGTCAGAATTATTATTAGGGCCTGAGCACGAAGTGAAAAGGACCTATTGTAATTGTCAGAATTATTATTAGGGCCTGAGCACGAAGTGCAAAGGACCTATTGTAATTGTCAGAATTATTATTCTGTTTCTTCTCGTTCTGCAGTTTGGACCTGCTTTTGAGGGGGTTACGACACTGTTCATGTAGCGACATTTGGCAAAATTCCCAGGACGGGTGAAAAATTTTACAATCCGGAGTCGATGGTTGCAAAATGTCCAACATGCTCGCTAGCGCCACCTGTGAAATTGTCAGTTTGCGAAAAATGTACATAGTCGCAGCGTAACTCTGATGGACCTGAAATTTTGCACATTTATCCGGGTGGAGCAGCTCTACATATTATCCTCTGGTAGCCCTAAGCTCCGCCTACTTTGATTTTTTTAAATTAGCATAATGTGAAAAATAGTGAAATATTACCTACAATTTCAATTTTTGGCTTTTCACCACCAAAGTCAGTGTACAGCATCAGTGGAGGGTCAAACACATTACTGTAGAAAATGAGCACGACGTGTGGAAAAATGTGGCCGACATCAATCGCAACGTTTTAGCAAAAAGGTGTGGCTTAGACACAGATGCTCCTAATTCATCCACAATTTATGCAAATATCACAGATTTCGGTGGATAGGTTCAACCTGTGTTGGGGAATAGGCACACAAAAGCATGTTCATTTTGGAAAATAGGGGGCGCCAAAAACACAACAAATTTATACCTGAAGAACGGATGGACGAAATAAATATATTTTGTCATAGATATACTGGCAGGATGAGTATAAACTGAGATTTAAAGTGTCGCAGCCAATGACGAATGTGGGCGTGTCCTATTCAGTTTTTTCTCGAAATCAAAGGGTTAAAAACACGTACGGACACATAACTTTACGTTGAAATGAGTTACGGCCTTTACAGTCGGAACACACGTGACAGTCCACGACCTTTTCCAGACGGTACAAAAAAATAGTAAGGTTTTATTAAATACGGCTCTGTAGCGCCCCCTATTGTGCGGTAGTCACATATAGTTTCTCCGAACTACCCGAAACTTGCCAAATAAATTCCTCATGGAATTGCGGACATATTTCAAAATGGCTTCCATTAGCCCCTCCCCCCATAAAGTCGGCCATTTTGAAAAATGTGCGTTTTAAGCTCGTTTTCGCACACTTCTCCTAGGGAAATGATCGGAAAAATTCCAATCCAGGACAAGTTCAGCCCATATCCAATGTCATGCTAAATTGAGAATGAATAGTCGATCGGGGCGGAGGTAAGCTAACAGAGAATGTACCGTTTCCGACGATTTAAATGTCACAAATTTGCTCAAATGAGCATCGGCCTCAACACTTGGGACAAACGTCACAGCCCACAACCTTCTCGGGAATGTAAAAAAAAAACGTGAATTTGTGTTAAAACAAATCAGCAGCGCCCCCCTAGTGTGTGGTAGTCACATATAGGGTCTCCGATCTTCACGAATTTTGGCACAGACATTACGCATGGAATTGCGGACATATTTCTAATTGGCTTCCATTAGCCCCGCCCCCCAGGAAGTCGGCTATTTTGAAAAATGTGCGTTTCTCGTGCGTTTTACGCACATTTTTGCAAATTCTTGCAAATTCCTCCTGGGGAAATGAACGGACAAATTCATATCCAGGACAAGTTCAGCCCCTATCCGATGCGATGCTACATTGCGAATGGTTAGTGGATCGCTCAAACGGGGAGCTAGTAGGCTAAAAAGTACAATTTTTGACCATTTATATGTCAGATAAGCTACTGATACCTGCCTGTCTGCCTGGCACATCAACTCTCTCGCACACACACACGCACACACACACACACACACACACACACAGACACATAGACACACACACACACCACCTCTGCTGGCGGCAAATTCAATGACAAGAGACACCTGTGCACTCCACAACACACACCTACTCACTGTACAACACACACATACAGCTCCTAAAGCATATCATGTATATCAGGCTGCAGCCCTTGTATATTTTATTATGTTAAGCACTGTATGGTTTCATGAAAGATATCTATTGTGTACTTGTAGATATCTACTAAAGCATACAAATAAAGTGTGTAATGTAGGCCTGTTACATATATTATTGCTGTTCTCACTGTAAACATCGCGTCTGAATGAAAGCAGTTGTATTAAAAAAAAAAATAGCCTAACATCCAGGGAGATGTGATTAGTGAGTAAACAAACGGTAAAGGGCAGAAAGTCTGATGCACATTTGATCATCGTACATAACGTATAATCACAACGGGAACCGTTTCCTGTTATTGTTTACTTCCTCTCTGCCTTCTTCTGGTGATGTGTCTGACGTCCAGCGCTCCCTCTTTTAACCTCTTTTCCTTTCTCTGTCTTGATCCTCCATAGCAACCTTCATTATAGTCCTTGACAGTGGTCTCTACTACTGTATTAACAACGTGTCACATGTTAAGAATTTACAATCAGAATCGAGTATTCTACTAAGCCGTGCAATACAAGTTGTTAAGGGACTACTACACAGTTGTTATGCTATACCACATTGCCCTTCACTGGATGTATAATGAGCTGCACTAAACTACATTTTAGCAATTAAAATACCTAGCCATTCGTTTGCGGTTGTTGTGGTGAAAGTAACTCAAACGTAACTAAAAAGTAGTGTAACTCATTACAGTTCAGAGACAGTAATAGTGTAATGTAACGTATTACTGTAAAAAGGCTGTAATAAGTAATATGTATTACATTTTGGAAGTAACTTGCCCAACACTGCTGGCAATACATCAAACTTGCACACTCATTTGAAAAGGCATCACCCGAACGTGAAAATCACCGCGGCGGTACCAAAAGAGCAATGACTGAAGTGCAAACCCCAACCCCAACCCCAACACCTTCATACCTGCCAAATCCTGCATGCCTGTTGATGGGTGTCAGTGCCACAACAACAATTTCACAGCAATGCGCTCAGGTTACACATGTAAATTGGTTGTGTGCGTAGACGGTGCAACCATGGACAGGCCTACAAAGTGCCTTCCTCTCTGCAGAGTCCCACATCGCTGTTGATTGGTGACTGCGCCAAAGCCATTTCATAGGAGCCATGCACTCACAACATAGCTACCATTTGGTTGTGCCTGTAAACAGTGGAAGCAGGGAGAGGCATACACATCACGTCATCCCTGCCGAGTCAACACACAACTGTTGCGTGGTGTCAGTGCAAGAGCAACTACTTAGGAGTGCTGTGTGCCTATACAGATGTAACATGTTTACTTATCCATACGCAAGGACAGGGACACCATTGCTTATATCCATGTCCAGACCATCCACAACAAACCCCAACCACTTCTGTGTCATCTTGCACTTGTAAGTAACCCTACTGTCCATTACTTTTCAGTCATGTCCACAGGTTGTTCCCCATTCACCCAAAACGTCTGCATAGCGCACACCAATCCACATTCCCACATCATCTACGCATATACTGCAAACACATATCTCACACAACACCAATCATTCTGTTACACACATTTCACTACTTCAATTCCATTTCACATACAAGCTACTTCCCTTGTTCTCGACTCCCATACTACACCTCATCACATTCCTGTGTTCCCAGACAGGGAATGGAGACCACTTTCATGCTTACAACAAACCCCACTGCCCTGCTACCAGGACCTTTCACATTACATAGCATGCTGTGCCCCATTAAGTCAGATCAGTGTTATCCTGCAATACAGTGCAATACTTATGTTACGACTAAATTTGTAGTAATACCTTACTATTACCCCACACACGCCTTCACGCATTAATTTTGTGCCGTTGGCCACATAACAACTGTATTGCAGGTTTGCTTTTTAATCAATAAACCCAGCAACAAAAAGCAAACACCACTGGTATGGACTCTCGTATGAGCAGTGTTGGGTGTAACGCGTTACAAAAGTAACGGAGTTACAGTAATATATTACTTTTTGCTGTAACGAAGTAATGTAACGCATTACTAATGAAATGTGGGTAATATATTACCCGTTACAATGCTCAGTAACGCAGTTACAACACATTTTAACCCGAAATTAAATGGTGTTTTGTTTTTTAAGAATGTAGCCTACTAACATAGCGAGACATTCCGACACCAGAGTAAAATTGTGCGGGTAGATTAGTAAACCTGGTGTTTACCCTTCAGGCTTCGCGTCGGGATCTTCGGGGGTGCATAGGCATGCATTGCACCCCAGTTGAATGTTATGCACCCTAAAAAAAGAGAACGGAGCGAAAAATAAAAACAACAAATTGTGTCAGGTTCGCGTGACCTGCTCCGCAGCACGTGCATCATTTCCAAAGTGCTTCCACAGCAGTGACACACATCTGTGGATAATCATTTATACGAAAATGGTTAAAGCAACCATCACTAAACGCCAGCACCACTGCATCTACTGCAGACAATAGCAACAGGTCAGATGGGGACATCACGTTACCCTCTGTCGTGGACACTAGCTTACCCCCGCCTGACTCGCCGCCCTCGCCCCCGGAGCATCAGTCTTCGTCACCCGAAACTACGCCGCCCCTCTGCGGCCCGCAGGTGCCAGGATACCACGGCAAAACAGAGCCTGCCCAGGTATATCTAAACAAGTACCCGCCTGCACAGTGGGGTAAGGCGGTCATTTTGCAGCTCGTGGTATAAAAATAGACAATGGCTAGAATATGCATGTGAAAATAGTGCCATATTCTGCCATGCCTGTAGAAATGTTGGGTCAAAAAATAATGCATACAATAGCACAGATGCCTTCACCACGAATGGCTACAAAAAGATCTCATATCCCAAGCTTATCAACAAGCTAATGTTGCAGCTGAAATGTTCTCCAGGTCACAAAGTCAACCTCACATGATTATGTGATACCAGTTTTCAAGCACAGTAAATATTCTCTTCCCAGAGTATATGATGGGACCAAGCGAGGGGTGAGAACCAGAGGGGCGCAAGTGACATTTTGGTCAAAATGAGTTTTATATATCAAATGAAAGCTCTCGATGAGCTCTTTCTACTGCCAAAAGGGCGCATGTCCATTATAAACCAATGCAGAGTTATTAAGCAAAAACCAAAAGACCTAACACAGAACACAGTGAACTAATTGGGGCCAAAAGGGCGTAAGTGCACTTACGCCCTTTTGGTCCTGAGAAATGTAAAGCCTTTGGATAGCACTTGAGTCAAAATGGCTGACAAGACATGTAAACAAGCTAGGTCGAGAAGAAAGCTTTTCACTGTTGAAGAAGTGTTACTAAGTTTATTTCAAGATGCAGAAGAGCTTGAGGAAGAGAATGACATAATCCAGGATTCAAAGTCAATGCTGAGTGACAAAGGTAAGCTAAACAAGGTCAAAGCTAGCATTTCTAGCTAGCATCTAGCTAGCAGCTAGTGGTATGTTTCATCATAAAAAATGTTTTAAAAAATAAAATTCATTTAAAAATGAATTTTAAAAATATCTTATAACTAGGGGTGCAACAACTAATCGACTCAGTCATCACGTGTGTTTTCGCGTAGTTAAGCTCCAACGTTATCGGTCGTTTTATCGGTACTGGAGACATTTAAAACATTATGTCATATGTGTTATTGCTACATAAACATTATATCGCAGTCTTAGTGTCGCCAACTCCGTTTAATATGCAATAAGACTACAAAATGCGTCCATGATGTATTTTCGATCTTTCCAATCCAGACTCTCCCCCGTCTGTTTGTGAGGGGGCGGGGCAGTTTACACACACGCAGCTGCTACATGCAGCACACACACACACACGGAGGAGATGGCGGAGAGAACTAAGCGCTCCGAGGTGTGGTTAAACTTTACCCGTCTCGATGTGGACAATGCTCGTTGCCTAAAGTGCAATAAGAGTTTAGCATGTAATGGCGGTAACACGAGCAATTTGTCTAAACATTTAGCAAAAGTGCACCACATCCAGACGGAGAAATGCACCGGGTTCGACTGTCTTTCTAGTTGCTCTGTAGCCCCATCCACGAGTAACGTTTCCACGTCCGGTGTTATGTATCCAAGCAGCGACACACAGAGTTAACACATTATACAAACATGAGTTAATGATTAGAGGTAACTGAGTTATTTATTTTGTTAAAGTTTCAGCTATTCTGTTTACAGTTCTGTCATCACATTATTTAATACGATTTGTTAGAACATTGTTGTTTCTTTTGATGTGAAAAATTATGTTTTTAATTAAAATAAAAAGCAATGTTCATTTTTTTCACAATTCGTTTAGTTAATTTACCTTATTTTAACGCAGATAAGGGACAGACAGCCATGGACAATGGAGGTGACGAGGGATAGGACACAGAGCATGTAGGGACCCAGGCAGAGGACACAGAGCATGTAGCGACCCAGGCAGAGGACACAGAGCATGTAGGGACCCAGGCAGAGGACACAGAGCATGTAGGGACCCAGGCAGAGGACACAGAGCATGCAGGTGACCAGGCACATAACCCAGAGAATGCAGTTACAGAAAAGCACAGGGAAACAAATGAAGAATATGTAATCCTGATATTAGAGCCAGTGAGTGTTGATGAAAGAAGAGATGAGATCCAGCAAAGAGGAAGGAAAAGAAAGAGAGATCCTGATAACTGGAAAAAAAATGCACGGAAAAGACTGCGGAACTCAGGGCAAAGCTATGTGAGTTCAAAAAATATTCATGTCCCAGGAAGAAGAGTCAGGGAAAAAGACTGTGTTTCCTGTCGTTACAAATGCAACCACAATTTCCCAGAGTCAGAAAGGGAAATAATTTTCGATCAGTTTTGGAAAATGGGAGATGCAGCCCGTCAGAAAGACTTTATCATAAGTCATACAGTGACAAAGATAAAAAAGAGGCAGACCACCACAGAATCAAAGCGACAGAACACAATAGAGTACTATCTCACCACACAGGGGAAGTCCGTTCGAGTCTGCAAGGATTTTTTTTTGAAAACCCTTGACGTATCTGAGAAGTTTGCAAGGTCTGCAGGCGGCCATCCCTCAAGCCAACTGGGAATCTCATCCTCAAGTTCTCAGGGTAAACATTCCCCATGCAACAAAATCCCTGAGCTCAACAAAAATCTGATCATGGGGCACATCAAATCATTCCCAACATTAGAGTCACACTACTCTAGGAAAGATACCACAAAGCTGTACCTTGAGGAAAATTTGAATGTGACAAAATGTACGAACTCTATGTACAGAAATGCCACAACGAGTGGAAAGTAAATCCAGAGAAACTTAGTTTCTATAGATCCATCTTCAATGGAGAATTCAACTTGGGCTTTCACCAACCCAAAAAAGACGCATGCAAGTACTGTGAGTGGTACAAGCGTTTAAATCCCAGTGACAAAGTACACCATGAAGAAGAATACAATGCCCACCAAACAAGAAAGGTGCAGGCCAGGGAACATAAAGAAAATGATAAGAGACAAGCACAAGCACAGTCCTCATATAAAGCTCTCACATTTGATCTCGAGCAAGTGCTGACCACTCCCTGGAGCAATGTAAGCAGTCTTTTTTATTCAAGGAAGTTGAGCACGTACAACCTTACAGTGTACGAGTTGGGCAACAAAGAAGCACAATGTTACATGTGGCATGAGGGTGAAGGGGGGCGTGGCTCATCAGAGATCAGCACATGCATGTTCCAGTATCTGTCAACTCTTTCAGGTACTGAGCATGTGGTGCTGTACTCTGACACATGTGGAGGGCAGAACAGGAACGCGGGTTTTAGTGCCATGTGTCTCCATGCAGTCAAAACCTTGCCCATCTCCATTATTGACCATAAATTCATGGAGTCTGGTCACAGCCAGATGGAATGTGACAGTGTCCATGCAGCCATTGAGACCGCCAGAAAAAAAGTGCCTGTGTACAGTCCGGAGGGGTACTACACTCTTGTGAGGATGGCAAGGAGAAACAGGCCATACAAGGTGATTGAGCTTGGGCACAGTGACTTTCTGGATTTCAAGTCCTTTTCACAACACACAGTCCGAAACAGAACCAAAGACACAGAGGGACAAACAGTTCGTTGGCAGAAAATTAAATGGCTGCGCTACACAAAAGAGGATCCGAAAGGGATTCAGTTCAAATATTCGCTGTCCGACCAACCATTTCAAATGCTGCAAGTTGGAAAGCAGGAGACCAGAGGTGCTCATGCAATTGGACCAAAGAAGATGCACACAGGTCCACCTGGGATCACTGCTGTGAAAAAGAAAGACTTACTCACACTGTGCACAAATGGGAGTATCCCTCACTCCTATGTGGACTTCTACCAGTCTTTGCAAGTCATTCAGGCAGAGTAGGCTAGTTTATCGTTTCAAATCAATCTGAAACTTACATGATCTGTATGAAATATGCTGTTGTCATATAATTATATTGTTATGTTTGACATTCCCAATGTTCTAAAGTCTTTGTTGATTTGCCAAACAGTTATTTGGCCGGGTTTAATGTAATTTATTGTTATTCAGTGAACTAATGTGATATTGACATTTTATATTATCACAATGGACTCTGTAGCCTTTTTTCAATTAGTTATTTGGCAAAATGGTTATTAATATTTTTTTTTAATATAATTACATTCAATGAACTAATATGAAATAAGGATATTTTGATGATATTTTTATTATAACAATTGATTACTGTTACTTTTCAACTCATAAATGTAAAGCCTTTTTCATCTTTTTATCAGATACGCCCTTTTCCCTATTGCATATGAGATCAAATCTTAGTTCCAAAAAGGCGCATGTGACTTTCTTCTGAATAAAAAGAAGATAGAAGAATATTTTTTTCAATGAATGTCAAAATATTGTTCATTAAGTATATTGTCATCCACATGTTTATGAAGTTTTCATATTAAAGATTGAATTTAATAAACAAAGTCAGGACAAAGTATGGTCATTTTTTGTTTTGGCTCTCCTGTAAAGTTGGTCAAATGTCACTTACGCCCCTCTGGTTCTCACCCCTCGCAAGGTGATGATGTAGTACATGGTTTTAATAATACTTTTGCTTTTCAATGTTTGCCATTTCAAACCATGAGCTGGTTCAAATAATATTTGCCTTGATTTACAATATGTTCTCTTTTGTTTTATCAGTACAGTTTTGAAGCTTTTGTGCTTTTCCTTGCCATAGTCCACTTTGGACTATATGAAATATTTCAGGATTGCACTTTTAACACACTTGAAATGTTCTCACTTGCTTGGTTTCAAAACATAACAAATGCCATAATCTGTTCATTGCTGTTGCCGGCCACTATTGCTCATGTAAACCTACTAGTGCTGCACCCTGTAATCTCAGATGCACCCCAAGTCATTTTGTTCTGGAACCGGGCCTACAGTACATGGCCATATACTAAACAAAATACAGAGCCCATTCCGTGTCCTGTTATTGTTTACTTCCTCTCTGCCTTCTTCTGGTGATTTATCTGACGTCCAGCGCTCCGTCTTTTAACCTCTTTTCCTTTCTCTTTCTTGATCCTCCTTAGCAACCTTCATTATAGTCCTTGACAGTGGTCTGTACTGTATTAACAACGTGTCACATGTTAAGAATTTACAATCAGAATCGAGTATTCAACTAAGCCGTGTAATAAAAGTTGTTAGTAGCCTTAATGGCCTACACAGTTGTTATGCTATACCACATTGCCCTTCACTGGATGTATAATGAGCTGCACTAAACTACATTTTAGCATTTAAAATACCTAGCCATTCTTTTGGGTGAAAGTAACTAAAAAGTAACTAAAAAGTAGTGTAACTCATTACATTTCAGAGACAGTAATATTGTAATGTAACTTATTACTTTAAAAAGACAGTAATAAGTAATATGTAATATATTAAATTTTGGAAGTAACTTGCCCAACACTGTTTATCACTGACCGTGAGACGTCCAGCAATGTCCCCCGGCAAACCCTGCCTCCATCCCCCTGTACTACTCCTGACCCTCAACCCCCCCCCGGTGCCAGAGGAAGAGAGCCAGCTAGGTGAAAGTCAGCCAGCCAGCAGCCAGCAAGCCGAGGCAGGGCAGACAGGACAGGAGGAGGAGAATGTTGAGGACCAGGGAAAAAGGAGAAGGGGAAGGGAGATGTCGTCCGGTGAGAAAGGGTTGATGTCAGCCATTGGTCCTGTTCTGTGCATGCCACCACCTCACCTTAGGGTCGGAAGGAACCAGAGCAACTCAGGGCTTAGGCATGTTTAAGCCAACAGGCGTGTTTATTTGGAAGAGGGAGGGAAATTTATAGACGAGGTATAGTCAAGGCAGTGTGGGGCACTAGAATCCTGGTGTCTACGAGGATGAGGACAGGCCAATGGGGCACAGGAGACACTGAGAAGGAAAGAGACACAAGGTCAGAATGGCACAACAACTGGATGCACAGCACGGTAGTAAACTTGGTAAGTCTAGAATCTCAGGTACATACCGTTAGGACCTAGAAGGCACTTCAGACTCAATGTTTGCTGGTTACAGACGGCGATCTGTACGCCCCTGCGCCCTCAGTACACGTGCTGATGTGGAGGGCTGAGCATCGCACACTGAAGATCTCGTTGTTGATGTGCTTTTTTCTGGCGGCCGCACCACAACATCCAGATCAAGATCAGTTTCTTCACCGTTAGTCTCTTGAATGTCATTGGAGTTTATGCACCACGCTGCACGAGCACATCCACACGCCCCACTGCAATACAGTCCTCTTCTGCGACAGAGACACTGTCTGGTACTGCACTGACTTCCACTTTCCTTGCATCCACACACTGTCAGCTGTACGCATGTATATTGTACAGGTTCCTTGGTAAGAAGCATGGGGACCAGCATACCATTCATCATCTGCCAACCACAATTGATTGGTGAGGGCAGTTGTGGATGTGTCACTAGTGACTGTTTCCAAACCTTTGTTTGGTAGTGGGCCCTCTTGAGGTGCATTGACAATGCATCTTCTGTTGGTGGTAATGTATCAACATTGGCTTTAAGTTTTCGAAAGAGAGCGCAGCGAACTTCTTGTATCGAGTTGCTGGTTGACTTAAGGTCATAGAGCTTACATACAAACTGTTCTGCCAAGGATAGGGAAGTGGTACTTGGTTCTTCATCCTCACCAAAGTTGTGGAGAAGATGCGGGTACTGCTGGAACACTTTCCACGCTGTCCTTTTTCCAATTCCGGTGAACTGGCTCGTAGTATCACATCCAGTGATGGCATGAAATGCCAACAGACCATCGAGCATCTCATTTGGTAGTGTGATTTGATGGACTTTGATGTAGCGTGGTTTCTTAGCTGTTCCTGCTTTCATCCAAACTTCTTGGCTTAGTTGGTTTGCAAATACAAGTAGTAGCAGCAACACATCTGTGTCTCGGCACTGAATGATGAGCCTCTGAAACCCTTTCATTGTTGCATCAGCTGCATGTAGTAGTATGCGTGTATCCGCTTCTTCATGTGTAGCTTGTAGGGGAGATACATCAATCCCAGCTGCTGACGTGACTTTTTCAGGATCCTCTAACCCTCCACTGATAACAATTTCCTCATCATAAAGCTGCACATGATTCTCAAGCTCAGTTGATAGGAAATGGGTAAGGTTGGCTTTGTTTTCATCCATTTCAATTAAGCTATTCCAGTTAGCAGGTAGCTTTACATCTCTACTCAATTGTGCAAACCTTTCGCTGAGTAGTGCTGCGTTTTGTTCTTGTTCCACTCTTGATGGAGTTTTGTTGGTACCGATCAAACACTATATCCACTCAGGTGACGTTCCCATGTAGATTAGATGCAACTCTCTGTGTGAACACATCTGCATATTCCCCGAAGGTTGATGCATTGTGAGGTTTTCCCATGGCTCTTACTAAGGCCATTCCATCAATGATGGTGCATGTTCTCATAACAGATGGACTGAGCTCTGTTTCCTTTGCACCAGCTTGTAGTATGGTGGCTAAGTCAGCTTTGTTTGTAGGCCTGAGCACTGAATCTGTTGTGGCAAGTGACAGGGGGACTGCACAAAGTTCTTTTTGGAGAAGCTCATCCATGTTGACCTCTTTGCCGCTCTCCATGGATACAATGATGCGGTGAAAAATATCCCTGTCAGGCTTCTGAATCCGATCTAGAGTATCAACATATTGTACATCTTTGTATTTTACTCGTTCACTTGCTCGAAGTTTAATGCATTTCAGTCCATCCTCAGATGCTTTTCTTAGTAGTTTATCTTGCCTGTTTTTCCCATAGTCATGTTGACAAATAAAGCATTTTTCACAATTAATATAATTTGCTATTCTTCTTCTTTTACTCACTACAGCTCCCTCTGACTCCATATTGGCTCATCTGAAAGGCAAATACATAGTATCACTACTCTAGTCTCTATTCTTGTGAGGAGAAATTAAAAAGTGGATCACTGCAACATCTTTAGCTATACATTATCTCAGGAGCTGGCTAGCTAACCAGCAGATTTAAACTTCTAGTGTTCTATATACATGTGTAATAGATGCTATAGCTATTTTACCAGTACACATTCTCACAAAAACTCATGTGCACACAATACTCCTTCATTTGACTGTTGGTGAAGTGAAAAATTGGCAGATGGGCTAGCTAGCTTGTAGATGGAAAAAGGTTAACCTGGTCTCATCAGAATGCGTGACTCCACCACGACTCCTTAACACCGCAATGCGTGGTGGAGTCACGAATTGTACTACATTTACGTGTCTGCACCACGCAAAACAGCCCAATGTAAAGTGAATGAGGCCAACCTGGTCTCACCAGAATGCGTGACTCCACCACGACTCCTTAACACCGCAATGCGTGGTGGAGTCACGAATTGTGCTACATTTACGTGTCAGCACCACGCAAAACAGCCCAATGTAAAGTGAATGAGGCTCCTTTGTCGTGGTGGACACACGCATTTCTACAACGTCCTGCAGTGAGCTTTTTATTCTATAAAACGTTTTTTAAATCTACTTTATAGCTTGTAGTAACTCACGGGAGGCTTCTTTTATTTTATTTGTATTCATAATAATTTTTATCTTTCGTCAGAATGTATTATGGTGCATTATTTACCATTTTTTGTTCTCAAAAAACAGTGCATTGTGTGTAATACAACTGTGATTTTTATTAAATTAGTTATTTTTTTCAGCTGTGTCAAATAGATTGTTCCCTTTAGTTTAGGTTATTTAAAAGGCAATTATATCAGGTCCGCGAGCATCTGCGATCCCTCGCTCTACCCCTCGCTATCGCGTGAAGGGTCTGCTTCATGCGCTCCGCACAGTAACCCCGCTGCGCCCCCCCCCCCCCCCGTTCATAAAGTCAAGTACCCCTCAAAAGGTCCGGTTTTCATTTTAAGGATGCGCACCAAGCAACATCTCCAGGCAAGGGCGCCGGAATCAGAGGGGCCAGGGGGCCATTGGCCCCCCCACTTTACAGCCCTGCCCCAAATTTTCGCTGCAGCGGATGCCGCGGAACACTGTACACATCCCGTTTCAATAATTCCCCTCTACTCAAAAGTCGCATCTAAAAAGAACGAGATCTGATCTAGCTGTATATTTTGTTATTTTTGATTGTTATATTCAATCTCATTAGCTACAGGCATTTTTGAAGCTTGTAAAGGGAAGATGACAGCTCTCACTCGCCACTCTGCTCTTCCACAGCGCCGCTTCCCCTCCCTCCGCTGAAATTATGAATGTAAGGCGTATAGTAATCATAGATAACACGGCAGGGTCCGTTACAGTTTGTTTTAATCTGATTTCAAATAAACAAAGTCTTGGCTTTTAGAATATTAAACTTGTTTCTGCAGATTCAGATGATAAATACAACTTTGAAGCTTGTAACGGCATAATTACAAGCGGAGAACGGAGTAACTTGACGTCACAGCAGGCATAACAACAGCCGGTGTTTCTCGTGAGTGTTTTCCCCGGAAACAAACACAATACACAGAAACACAAAAATACACAAACACACACACGTATACACACACACACTCGCGAGCTCCCCCCAGACCAGCAATCCAAACGAAAATATTTTCCCTCCGTTACTACTTTGATCATTTGCTCCGCTAATAATCAATCAGATCGATCCAGAGAAGAGGAAACTATAAAGGCCTTTTTCTCAAAATGATGACTCGGTGACAGTCATTGTAATGTTATGCTTAATATTTGGAGTACAAAAACAATCCTGATATCATTAGAAAGCTAGGAATCTCCTCTTTCCAACATTGTATACAACTCAAAATGTGTCTTCGGGTCAATGCGACTGATTTCGATGGAGCAGGTCCAGAGGTCGCGTTAACCGAATATTTTCCGTCTATGACGGATTTTTTTTAACAATGACGGAAAAATCTGAAAGCAGTCCGTCATTTTGACAGATTAGAACAAACTCTGAACAGCGCCAAAGTTTCCCCGCAGCGAGGCTCCGGTGTTATGCCGTGTTATGCATGCCCGCCAAAAAGGAAATGATACCGTTTCCAAACCTAACTTGGCCGTACAAATCATTGAAATGTCTGTGAGTTTTGGCTTTACGCTGTGAGCGATCCCGCGAAGTGCAGTGGGCATGCATAACACGGCGCTAACAGTTCACTTCACCCCACCCCCGTTGACAGTTCACGAGCATGCTCTCCCCCCCCCCCCCCCCCCGGTTGACAGTTCACGAGCGTGCCCTCTCTCTCCTCCCCTCGTCAGAGTTGTGTAAAGGCCGACGGGTAGTAGCCTACTGGATTTTGACGGAAATGTTTCGATCCTGTCCGTCAAAATGACGAATAAAAGCTTATTTGGGCAAAGATGAAGGTACTTCAATGCAGAATGGTACAAAAACAGAGAGTGGTTAATTCTTTGCAAAACCACTAAACGAGCCTTCTGTGAAATATGCAGATTTGCTGCTGTTAAACGGCTTGTAACTTTCTCCAAATGTGGAGATGACAGCTTTGTAAATACCGGAGTTAATAACTGGAGCTTTTCACAGAGTGTGTTCAAAAAAAGTGCGCTTACTTCAGTCAAACACCAGTCAACATTCAGCTTGTCAAACAAGAGCGTATTGAGCAGGAAAAAAGAAGAGATGGAATGATGGAGCAACTGCGCTGTCATATGTGTGGGCTGGACCTGTATAGTCTAATTTACAGGAAAGGAGTGAGCAGAGGGTAGAGTGGTCCATTCTTGTTCTGTTTTCTGTGACTATCTTCCTCATGCTGAACACCCTCTCAGACTTTCAGTTGCGCGCGCTACTAAAGAGACCCCGTTACCATGGAAACCAAACAATGGTGTAGCTGTATTGAAGTCCGAGTGGAAACAGTAACATTTGGAGCGTTATGTTAGAATGAAACAGGTCGTGACTCACGAATCAGATTTAGTCAGAAATCGGGAGAAATGCGGGATAAATATGACCCCGGGAGGAAATCGGGAGTCTCCCGCGAAAATCGGGAGGGTTGGCAAGTATGTCACATACACACACACTTTTTGGCCCCCCCACTTCTGAAATGAATCCGGCGCCGCTGTCTCCAGGTGCTCCTTTGAGAACCAGGGCAAAGAAGTTACGTTCACCCCCTGAAATATTCCTATTCGATCAATAAAGGGGTATTGTAGGCCAATATTAGTCATTTAAAAAATATATAATGATGATAATGATGGTGAAAACCACTCCCCCCACATCGGAATTACAATGGCTACTGACTGTATTTGAAATGCTTTTTGTTTAATAGTAATAATAATCATTTTATTATAACAACAATAAACCAGAAGAAGATTCCGTCGTTACCACGGCAACGTTACGTCGCGCTTAACGGCAACGTGACCTAGACACGTTACGTTACCTGTGGGTAACGTAACGTGGCTACGTCACGTTGCACCTCACTTTCATTCATTTCATCTGACAACGGACTACAGTAAGTATCTAAAATCAAAGGGAGTTTATTTCTTTAAAACACGAAATAATATTGCTTTTATTTATTCCACTGTAGCACAGTCTCTATAGCGTTTCATTCCTGGATATTAGGTTGAGTTTTGTAGTGTGTTTAGCTTTTACAATAGGCCACGTGCAGCTAGCAGCCTCCGGCCTTCCGGTCAAAGTTTTTAGCTGGATAGCATTTATAGTTTATACAGGTAGATGACATTAGCTGTCCCCGGCACAGTTGGATAGTGGAGGTGCCTGCTAGAAAAATATGTTTAAATGCATGTATTTGCACATGTGTTGTAAAGACAGTCTTCAACACAGAGTTCTAATATTGGCTAAAGGGCCTCGGCGATGGAGTGGAACAAAAAATGTGGAACTGGAGTTTTTCCAGAGGATTTGACTGGCCAGTGGGGACCACCCAATGTCCCACTCTGAATCAGAAATACTTAATTGATCTCCGGGGGAAATTGGGATTGTTACATTGTAGAATTAAAATATATAGTAGAAAATATAAGAAAAACAAGTATGTAAAAATATGTGCATAATATAACAATATGCACAGTATAAATGCATAATGTATGCCAGAGTATTGCTCAGATTAATTATTATTGCATAGAGTATTGCACAGATGAATTATTATTACATAGAGTATTGCACAGATTAATTATTATTACTTAGAGTATTGCACAGATTAATTATTATTACTTAGAGTATTGCACAGATGTTACTGTTATTCTAAATAATCCTAATCATGTTTTTATTTTTCCTGTTTTACAGCTTCATTACAACCCTTAATATCACCAGCAAACACATATCCACACACATATCAAACCAACTGCACTTTTAAGAGCCACACTCTCTCTCACTGTCTCTCTTTCAATCACTCTCTCTCTCACTTTCTCTTTCAATCACTCTCTCACTTTCTCCTTCAATCATTCTCTCTCACTTTCTCTTTTAATCACTCTCTCACTCCTACAAATGGCTGGAGGGTCACAAAAAAAGACCTGCCCAAACTGTAGGGAAAAAATTTACTGTGGAAATAAAATCTGCACACTATGTAAACATCCACAGCCAAAAAATGTGAGACTCAAAAAGAAAATGGACAAATTCCAAAGCCAGCAGAAGCAGTGGTTGTCATCCATGAATAAGAACAGAATCAAGTCCCACGTTCTTGATGACGCTGCCCTTCTGGTATGTAGTTTACAGAATTATCTCATTCACCAAAAGTGTGAAAAATAGTTGTATTACTTTGACAGAGGTATTAATTGTATCATTAATGAGAATATAATTCATGATTAATGATTTTCAAACAGAATGAACTATTATGTGTAGGAAGTTTAGGAAGTGTCTCATAAGTTAAAAATCCCAAATGTATCCACCAAAACATAATGAACAAATCATTGTTTTTATTATGATGCCAGGATATTAGTGTAGATGATTTATTTTGATGCTACTTCAGGGCAAGCTTGCAGATAAATTCAAATGTAAACAACAGTTTTGTGTATTTATCTAATTGATCTCTCTACCTCTCAACAATTATTTTCCCAGCTGGAGAAGTTGCATGCCCTTGGCTTGAAGCCCCTGCTGCTGCTGGGATATATGCAAACTATTTGAACATTACATATATAAGTACTTGTGAAAGTACAAAGTCAAATAACATACAGATGTACAATGTCTTTGTCTGCCTGCCACGGGGGGGACGGAGCACCTTTATGACTGGGAGCCCTGCACCATTTGGTATGTTCATTTGCTTTTGTACAATTACATCTATGTGTGCTGTTAACATTTGTGGTAATTGTTGGCACGCCATTATCTTAGGTGGCATTTGTTAAAGAAAAATGCAAAAAGTTCTGCTGTCTCTAGCACCAGCTATACACAAGTTATTCATTCTTCTTCACCCTCCCTTTATTTTGATTTTGTTCTCAGTGGTATGTCCTGGCCTCCATCCTGGCAACCAGCCTGATTCCCACCCCATGCAAATCCCATTGCCAAACAAAACAATAAGTGTTTTGGTGTTTGTATGTAATTAATAAAGTGCAACAGACGTAAACAATCCCTGTATGTATTAACCTATTACATTTCACATGTCATGCTGCCGCCCGCCTCCTCCCCATCCACCTCCTTTCATCACATCCAGTGCCAGGAGAGCTAATCCAAAGACCTCATCACACCACCTCTTCATCCCATCTCATCAAATCCAGATCTTCAGCATCATCACCAGTGTCTAGACCCCGGGGGGGTTCCCTATATGCTCACGGCTGCATTTCCCCCTTTAGATATACCATTTCAGGATCGGGGTTTAATCGACAAAGACTTAACATTTATCATATGGCATGTGTCAATAAATGTTCTTTAAACAAAATGAAGTCTCTCCTGATTGAAATACACAGAAGCAGCCCACAAGGGGTCCTTGAGATGATAGTACACTATTGAAAACATTAATAACAGAATGCTTAATGCACAAAACATCAAGAAATAAGTAGCCAATGCTTCAATCCTTTGGGAATACACTGTTTATAGGCTATTTTAATTTAATAATACATTACATTTATAAAGCGCTTTTCCTGGTGCTCAAAGCTCTTGCAAGCAAGTAAAACTAAATAACAAAAGTAGAACGTGCTAAGCTAGGGGGAATAAGGGCAAGGGGTTAGTTGATTAGGAGTTGAAGGCAAGAGTGAAAAGGTGAGTTTTGAGGGATTGTTTGACTGATGTGAGAGTGTTGGCGGATCTGACGTGGCTGGAGAGGGAGTTCCAGAGTGTGGGGCCCAGGTCCGGAGCTTTGTCCTGATTGGGCTGCAGTAGGTTAGCTTCAGCAGATCTGAGGCGACGGGTGGGGGCAAGGTTGTTGAGGGCTTTGAAAGGGAAAAGTAATATTTTAAAGTCAATGCGGTGTTTGATGGGGAGCTCTTGATGGGAGAAATGTAGTGTTATTATTCTTTCCCCAGTTAACTAAGCTATGCTGAACTGCCAGTAGATAACTTCTAAAGTAAAGACCAGTACAGGGGCTTCAAAGGTTTTCTACTCGTTTTATTGTGGTCTTTTGGACAGCGGAAGGCTAGATTACCCATGATCCTCAGCTACCGTTGCCGTGGAAACGGAGCAGGTCCACTCTCCGCTACCTGCATAACCCTAATTTATTTCAGATACCAAACGTACTTTTTCCGAAGATTGGTGTTACAAAATACATCCATCTTAACTAAACTGGAAACAGCGTATAATTTATCTTGTTAACACTTCAAAGTTGACCATTTTTTAACCCGCACCGCCTAGTGGTTAAAGCACGTTATTGAATTTTTTTGTTGAATTATGTTATATTTGATGAAAACATATTAACATATTAAGAGTACATACATAGGGGGAAAGTAGAAGGTCAATGATAGAAATATAGATGAAAATATCAAGAAGATACTGTAGTGATCTCTACAATAACACAGTTTAGTGCAGGACGTCCAAAGATATTAACAGGAGGATGTGCAAAACAGACAACCTAATCAGGCTTTATTTAAACATTAAAGAATACTTTAGGTTAAGGTCTTCTTTTAAATAAGAAAAAAGCTTTGGAGGTATCTACAGATACATATTAAGTCTGACAAAGTAATTAATGTCTAATATATTGCATAGTTTGTTTTGGGACTTGACAATCAACTTTCCTGCAATGTTAACTATGTTGAAGCACTTATTTTTACTGATATTATACATATGTATTACACTCTTATAAGATGTATATAGATAGTATAATAATGTGCAGAATAGGACTGTTTAATGGTGGAGGTACACACATATCGATAGATGTCTTGTAATGCACTGTTGAGGAACCTGCGACCCAAGTTTTTCATCTCTGACCTTTTTCATCTCCGACTCCGACCTTTTGCCTCTCTGACCTTGTCAGGTATTGAACATTCAATAAATGAGGAACAGAGAATTATTAAATATAAAACACAGAATTTGTGTGATTATACTAAATGATTTACAAATAAACACCACTGGATATTTACAACTGTTACACATGCTGCTGTAACGAAAAAATGGCCCCGCTTGGGATCAATAAAGTATATCTTATCTTATCTTAAGATGATCGATGGTTATACTGCCATATTTGCAAAATGTGCCTCTGAACCTTGACAAGTGCATGTTTCAGGCTTATCAATTAACAACAGGAGGGGTCACAGACATAAGACCAGCTGTTAAATAAAGCTCTTCTGACCCTAGCTGTCATGTGGGTATACTAATGCTGGCCATTATGGACACAAGCAATTTTCACCCATTTATTAATTATATGTTTTAAATGTGATAACACCAATGTGTTTCGTATCCCCTAAACCTCTAGGGGTGTACACAGTTTAATACTGGCAACTTCTAATTATGGGAAATACGAAAACGTCTTTTAAAACTACAATTCCCAGTAGAACATGTTGCGAAACATACATTAGCCAGCATGTGTAGTTCTGGGGACGGGGTGGGGGAGGGGGGGTGGACCCGTCCGACTCCACTTTTGGATAGTGTGCCGTGGTTCCATTCCATTGTGCTGTTTGACGCTCGGCGTAACCCTCGGCGCACTGCCACTCCAACATCCAATCACAGAGCTTGAGGACTAATCACAGGGTTTGTCAAGCAAAGCGGAGAGAATACTTACTTCCGGGTGTAACATTCTCAACTACTATAAGCTGCTCCGACCCTCGGTCCTGACGGACTTCCAAAAGTCCGACATTATACAATCAATCAAACAAATAAACACAAGGATAATTGTGTCTTATTGTTGAGTAAATAACACTGTGTGGTTTAGAAAATAATACAAAATTAGAAGTACGAGTTGGGAGTGAGAATGTGTTGGTATTTACCCTGCATTATGCACATGTTACTAATAAAGGATTATTTTATTGTATGAACTCTATTTACAATGTATTCACATTAATAGTTCATAATCAACGAATGACAAAATGCAGTGACAAGAAAACAACCATTGTATAGCACTTGTTTGAGTAATAAGAGGCAGTTTAATATAAAGGCAAGGCAATTTATTTTCATACACATCAGCAAGTCAAAGCGCTTTAAAAACAGAAGTACAAAATATAAAACACATTTTCACATTACTATGAACTCAGTCGGGCGAAACAAGTGCATAGTTTCATATTGTTGTCATATAGTGTTTTATAATGTCTTTATTTTGTATGGCTTTAAGTGTGTTTTAAATGTGTTTTGTCATTATTATGGCGTGCACCAGCGTGTGGACGTGACACGTCGCTTGTGAAAGAGCTCTCCAGTGCCTCTGTGTTGCTTGGCAGAAACCTTTATAGGTCTTCTTCCTCAGACTCAGGGCTAGTGTAGTCATTGTCATCCGACTCCTCAATGTCCTGCTGTGATTGAAGATCATGGCATTCCATAGCGGCTACACCGCTGTACGCATGTACAGCCTGTTTGTGTTGGCTTTTGAGGAAGTGCCACCTCCGACTGAGGACACTCATGAGCCCATGTGCAGCATCCTCTGTCAGGTCACCGAAATCTGTAGAGGAATAATCACACAGCAAAAGGGCTCAATGTAAACAAACCATGACAATTGCAAATCTCTTTGCATTGTACAATGCTGCATATGTAAAAACACTTCAAAATAGGTAAATCCATCTTAAACTGAAGGATGTTACTATATATTGGGTGCCAAATGGGACATGTTGATTAATATTTGATATAGTGCTTAACAATTAGTCAATAGACAGAAAATAATCGATTATGATCTTGATAATGAATAGTTTCAGTAATTTACTATTTCACTTCGGCCTGACAGTGACAGATGTGTTCTACTTATGTAAGACATGCAATGTGTTGAAGAGTGGATGAAAATATTCAAATGTTAAGATCTCAGACATACTGCTGGTTTTGATGCCCTCCAAAGTCTGTCCTCTGAGTGCTTCCACTTCTTGCACTTCCTTCAGAAGGAACATGATGTGCTGCGACATCTCTTTCACCAGGATGCTCTGCTCCTCCTCCAAACGTCTGACCAGCATTACCTGGTCAAAGACAGACCTCTTCAACCTGAAGGTGTTGCCTTTAGGTTGAGGAAAGGAATGGAGTAGTGGACAAGGAATATTTATTCATATATTATATTATTACAGAATGATTTTCATTTCTGAGACACAAATCTTTGTAGCGATAGCATTGGTTCTCTATAATGTAAACAAATAACAAATATTATATATTTGCAGGTATCACCATTGCTTTTTCTGCCCCACAATAAACTGTCATATTTTGGATAAGACTAAAAAAACAACAAGCCAAACTAGCAATTATCCTACCATTTCCATGCCTCTCCCATGGTAGGATGTAGCCCTCTGTCAGACTGCAAGCCAACTCCTCGTCAATCGGTTCTTCCTGCACTCCGGTGTTGTATTGCACAACTTTTTCGCGAAGCTTCTTCTTCAGCTCTGTCATTCTCTTCCTCTTTCTTTGCCTTGCCTGGTTGCTGTCTGCAAAGTGAAACGGAAACAAAACTGTGTCATGGTGCCAGAATGTTTTTGTTGTTTTTGAAAGGTAATTTCAATAACTACTTTTGACAACAAACCATGCTGACGATACAGATCTTGCTTCCTGCGCTAAAGAGTGACGGTGATGTTCTCAATATCCACCCTCAGTCCTTCAGTACACCCTGGGGCGTAGACTCTGTCTAAATAGTTGCAAAAAAACAATTGGAGAAGAGATACAATCAGTGACAGTCTCAGTTTCAACATATAGCCAACTTATATTGTGTGTCTAAACTTACAGTAATTAACAGATGTATATATGGAATACCTGTGGTATGTCTTACCTGTGACCGCCCATTGCCTGACATCATACACCCACTGCTGTATGGTCTCCTGATCAAGGTTGTGCTCCTTTTTGAAGTCGCTGAAGCTGGCAGCTTCCACCTTTGCCCTCTCTGTGATCTTTACAAAAAAAAGAAAACGTCAGAGCAAAAGCGCCATGCAACACCATAATGCAAAGAACACCAGTTTTCAGTACTAGACCTTCAGAAGAACAGTTGAAACATTACATGACACCATCTGACTTGCAAGAGGAAGTGTGGATAAGGGAGAACATAATGTATATAGCTATGAGGTTACATTGCAGACATCCTTCATAAATATGTAATGTCAGATGAGAAGACAATTGTAATTTGCCCTTACTTTGACATATCTGTGGGCTAAAACTTGATGGAGGTTGTCCCTCTTTCTTCTGTTCCAACCCATGGCCTGTTGAGTGAGCATGTTCACTCTTCCTAAAAAAGACAAAATATATCCACAAACAAAAAAGTAAGTATTCACATCAAAAAGGCAATACTGAGTGAGAAGCCTGATAGACATGACTAGACCCAATCGTTAAAAGGTTGTTGAACTGGTAATTACAGTAAAGTAATACACCAATAATGGTTTTAAGGAGGGAACTCTCTGTAAAATACTTATCAGGGCTGCCTTATCACAGTGTGTAGTGTTAGTGTAGTGTTAATACCAACCTGCTTTTGTCATGTATTTTGTGACCAGAGCTGCCCTGGAGAGAAAGCTGTTCACCTATAATGAATGTTACAATTAATGATCGGTCACCATTACATAACAATATTACCTGTGGCGACTGTGGCTGCGAGGGAGTGCGGTCGTCTTTCAACCAGAAGGTTGTGGGTTCGATCCCAGCCCATGCAATCAACATGTCGATGTATCCTTGGGCAAGATACTTAACCCTGAGTTGCTCCCGATGGCATGGCCAACGGTGTGTGAATGTGTGTGAATGTTAGGTCCTAGAGTAAGGTACACTGCTCTGTATGAATGGGTGTGAATGGGTGAATGACATGTAGTATGTAAAGCGCTTTGAGGGGTCTTAAAGACTGGATAAAGCGCTATATAAGTACAGTCCATTTACCATTTACCATTTACCTACACATCATAGATCTTGAACTGGATGGTTTAAGAGAAAACATGAGTACTGACTTCCTACAATATGCATGCATTTAGTGTTGCTGAACATATGAACTGCCTATCTTTCATTTTAACTCAGACATAAAGGATATGCTTTAAACCAGGGCCAGTCAAATCCTCTGGAAAAACTCCAGTTCCACATTTTTTGTTCCACTCCATCGCCGAGGCCCTTTAGCCAATATTAGAACTCTGTGTTGAAGACTGTCTTTACAACACATGTGCAAATACATGCATTTAAACATATTTTTCTAGCAGGCACCTCCACTATCCAACTGTGCCGGGGACAGCTAATGGCATTTACCTGTATAAACTATAAATGCTATCCAGCTAAAAACTTTGACCGGAAGGCCGGAGGCTGCTAGCTGCACGTGGCCGCTACCCGCTATCTTGCGCGTAGCCTATTGTAAAAGCTAAACACACTACAAAACTCAACCTAATATCCAGGAATGAAACGCTATAGAGACTGTGCTACAGTGGAATAAATAAAAGCAATATTATTTCGTGTTTTAAAGAAATAAACTCCCCTTGATTTTAGATACTTACTGTAGTCCGTTGTCAGATGAAATGAATGAAAGTGAGGTGCAACGTGACGTAGCCACGTTACGTTACCCACAGGTAACGTAACGTGTCTAGGTCACGTTGCCGTTAAGCGCGACGTAACGTTGCCGTGGTAACGACGGAATCTTCTTCTGGTTTATTGTTGTTATAATAAAAATGATTATTATTACTATTAAACAAAAAACATTTCAAATACAATCAGTAGCCATCGTAATTCCGATGTGGGGGGGAGTGGTTTTCACCATCATTATCATCATTATATATTTTTTATATGACTAATATTGACCCCCTATTGATCGAATAGGAGTATAATCAGGGCTGCACATAACTTTTTTGCCCTGGTTCTCAAAGGAGCACCTGGAGATGTTGCTTGGTGCGCATCCTTAAAATGAAATAAACCGGACCTTTTGAGGGGTACTTGACTTTATGAACGGGGGGGGGGGTTTGTGTGCACGCTCATGAAGCCTCGCAGCAGAGTGACTGTGCGGAGCGCATAAAGTAGACCCTTCACGCGATAGCGAGGGGTAGAGCGAGGGATCGCAGATGCTCGCGGACGGATTAAAAAAATTAAACCTAAATAGCTCGCGAATTATAATTTGGCGGCCGTTAATATACCTGGGCGGCCCTGATATAATTGTCTTTTAAATAACCTAAACTAAAGGGAACAATCTATTTGACACAGCTGAAGCTCTGGCCTTCCTTAAAAAATAACTAATTTAATAAAAATCACAGTTGTAATACACACAATGCACTGTTTTTTGAGAACAAAAATTGGTAAATAATGCACCATAATACATTCTGACGAAAGATAAAAATTATTATGAATACAAATAAAATAAAAGAAGCCTCCCGTGTGTTACTACAAGCTATAAAGTAGATTTAAAAAACGTTTTATAGAATAAAAAGCTCACTGCAGGACGTTGTAGAAATGCGTGTGTGCACCACGACAAAGGAGCCTCATTCAACCTGATCTCACCAGAATGCGTGACTCCACCACGACTCCTTAACAGCGCAATGCGTGGTGGAGTCACGAATTGTGCTACATTTACGTGTCAGCACCACGCAAAACAGCCCATGTAAAGTGAATGAGGCTCCTTTGTCGTGGTGCACACACGCATTTCTACAACGTCCTGCAGTGAGCTTTTATTCTATAAAACGTTTTTTAAATCTACTTTATAGCTTGTAGTAACTCACGGGAGGCTTCTTTTATTTTATTTGTATTCATAATAATTTGTATCTTTCGTCAGAATGTATTATGTTGCATTATTTACCAATTTTTGTTCTCAAAAAACAGTGCATTGTGTGTATTACAACTGTGATTTTTATTAAATTAGTTATTTTTTAAGGAAGGCCAGAGCTTCAGCTGTGTCAAATAGATTGTTCCCTTTAGTTTAGGTTATTTAAAAGACAATTATATCAGGGCCGCCCAGGTATATTAACGGCCGCCAAAGTATAATTCGCGAGCTATTTAGGTTTAATTTTTTTAATCCGTCCGCGAGCATCTGCGATCCCTCGCTCTACCCCTCGCTATCGCGTGAAGGGTCTGCATTATGCGCTCCGCACAGTAACCCTGCTGCGAGGCTTCATGAGCGTGCACACAAACCCCCCCCCCCCCCCCCGTTCATAAAGTCAAGTACCCCTCAGAAGGTCCGGTTTATTTCATTTTAAGGATGCGCACCAAGCAACATCTCCAGGTGCTCCTTTGAGAACCAGGGCAAAAAGTTACGTTCACCCCTGAAATATTCCTATTCGATCAATAAAGGGGTATTGTAGGCCAATATTAGTCATTTAAAAAATATATAATGATGATAATGATGGTGAAAACCACTCCCCCCACATCGGAATTACAATGGCTACTGACTGTATTTGAAATGCTTTTTTGTTTAATAGTAATAATAATCATTTTATTATAACAACAATAAACCAGAAGAAGATTCCGTCGTTACCACGGCAACGTTACGTCGCGCTTAACGGCAACGTGACGTAGCCACGTTACGTTACCTGTGGGTAACGTAACGTGGCTACGTCACGTTGCACCTCACTTTCATTCATTTCATCTGACAACGGACTACAGTAAGTATCTAAAATCAAGGGAGTTTATTTCTTTAAAACACGAAATAATATTGCTTTTATTTATTCCACTGTAGCACAGTCTCTATAGCGTTTCATTCCTGGATATTAGGTTGAGTTTTGTAGTGTGTTTAGCTTTTACAATAGGCTACGCGCAAGATAGCGGGTAGCGGCACGTGCAGCTAGCAGCCTCCGGCCTTCCGGTCAAAGTTTTTAGCTGGATAGCATTTATAGTTTATACAGGTAAATGACATTAGCTGTCCCCGGCACAGTTGGATAGTGGAGGTGCATGCTCGAAAAATATGTTTAAATGCATGTATTTGCACATGTGTTGTAAAGACAGTCTTCAACACAGAGTTCTAATATTGGCTAAAGGGCCTCGGCGATGGAGTGGAACAAAAATGTGGAACTGGAGTTTTTCCAGAGGATTTGACTGGCCCTGGTTTAAAGCATATCCTTTATGTCTGAGTTAAAATGAAAGATAGGCAGTTCATATGTTCAGCAACACTAAATGCATGCATATTGTAGGAAGTCAGTACTCATGTTTTCTCTTAAACCATCCAGTTCAAGATCTATGATGTGTAGGTAATATTGTTATGTAATGGTGACCGATCATTAATTGTAACATTCATTATAGGTGAACAGCTTTCTCTCCAGGGCAGCTCTGGTCACAAAATACATGACAAAAGCAGGTTGGTATTAACACTACACTAACACTACACACTGTGATAAGGCAGCCCTGATAAGTATTTTACAGAGAGTTCCCTCCTTAAAAACATTATTGGTGTATTACTTTACTGTAATTACCAGTTCAACAACCTTTTAACGATTGGGTTTAGTCATGTCTATCAGGTTTCTCACTCAGTATTGCCTTTTTGATGTGAATACTTACTTTTTTGTTTGTGGATATATTTTTGTCTTTTTTAGGAAGAGTGAACATGCTCACTCAACAGGCCATGGGTTGGAACAGAAGAAGAGGGACAACCTTCATCAAGTTTTAGCCCACAGATATGTCAAAGTAAGGGCAAATTACAATTGTCTTCTCATCTGACATTACATATTTATGAAGGATGTCTGCAATGTAACCTCATAGCTATATACATTATGTTCTCCCTTATCCACACTTCCTCTTGCAAGTCAGATGGTGTCATGTAATGTTTCAACTGTTCTTCTGAAGGTCTAGTACTGAAAACTGGTGTTCTTTGCATTATGGTGTTGCATGGCGCTTTTGCTCTGACGTTTTCTTTTTTTTGTAAAGATCACAGAGAGGGCAAAGGTGGAAGCTGCCAGCTTCAGCGACTTCAAAAAGGAGCACAACCTTGATCAGGAGACCATACAGCAGTGGGTGTATGATGTCAGGCAATGGGGGTCACAGGTAAGACATACCACAGGTATTCCATATATACATCTGTTAATTACTGTAAGTTTAGACACACAATATAAGTTGGCTATATGTTGAAACTGAGACTGTCACTGATTGTATCTCTTCTCCAATTGTTTTTTTGCAACTATTTACACAGAGTCTACGCCCCAGGGTGTACTGAAGGACTGAGGGTGGATATTGAGAACATCACCGTCACTCTTTAGCGCAGGAAGCAAGATCTGTATCGTCAGCATGGTTTGTTGTCAAACGTAGTTATTGAAATTACCTTTCAAAAACAACAAAAACATTCTGGCACCATGACACAGTTTTGTTTCCGTTTCACTTTGCAGACAGCAACCAGGCAAGGCAAAGAAAGAGGAAGAGAATGACAGAGCTGAAGAAGAAGCTTCGCGAAAAGGGTTGTGCAATACAACACCGGAGTGCAGGAAGAACCGATTGACGAGGAGTTGGCTTGCAGTCTGACAGAGGGCTACATCCTACCATGGGAGAGGCATGGAAACGGTAGGATAATTGCTAGTTTGGCTTGTTGTTTTTTTAGTCTTATCCAAAATATGACAGTTTATTGTGGGGCAGAAAAAGCAATGGTGATACCTGCAAATATATAATATTTGTTATTTGTTTACATTATAGAGAACCAATGCTATCGCTACAAAGATTTGTGTCTCAGAAATGAAAATCATTCTGTAATAATATAATATATGAATAAATATTCCTTGTCCACTACTCCATTCCTTTCCTCAACCTAAAGGCAACACCTTCAGGTTGAAGAGGTCTGTCTTTGACCAGGTAATGCTGGTCAGACGTTTGGAGGAGGAGCAGAGCATCCTGGTGAAAGAGATGTCGCAGCACATCATGTTCCTTCTGAAGGAAGTGCAAGAAGTGGAAGCACTCAGAGGACAGACTTTGGAGGGCATCAAAACCAGCAGTATGTCTGAGATCTTAACATTTGAATATTTTCATCCACTCTTCAACACATTGCATGTCTTACATAAGTAGAACACATCTGTCACTGTCAGGCCGAAGTGAAATAGTAAATTACTGAAACTATTCATTATCAAGATCATAATCGATTATTTTCTGTCTATTGACTAATTGTTAAGCACTATATCAAATATTAATCAACATGTCCCATTTGGCACCCAATATATAGTAACATCCTTCAGTTTAAGATGGATTTACCTATTTTGAAGTGTTTTTACATATGCAGCATTGTACAATGCAAAGAGATTTGCAATTGTCATGGTTTGTTTACATTGAGCCCTTTTGCTGTGTGATTATTCCTCTACAGATTTCGGTGACCTGACAGAGGATGCTGCACATGGGCTCATGAGTGTCCTCAGTCGGAGGTGGCACTTCCTCAAAAGCCAACACAAACAGGCTGTACATGCGTACAGCGGTGTAGCCGCTATGGAATGCCATGATCTTCAATTACAGCAGGACATTGAGGAGTCGGATGACAATGACTACACTAGCCCTGAGTCTGAGGAAGAAGACCTATAAAGGTTTCTGCCAAGCAACACAGAGGCACTGGAGAGCTCTTTCACAAGCGACGTGTCACGTCCACACGCTGGTGCACGCCATAATAATGACAAAACACATTTAAAACACACTTAAAGCCATACAAAATAAAGACATTATAAAACACTATATGACAACAATATGAAACTATGCACTTGTTTCGCCCGACTGAGTTCATAGTAATGTGAAAATGTGTTTTATATTTTGTACTTCTGTTTTTAAAGCGCTTTGACTTGCTGATGTGTATGAAAATAAATTGCCTTGCCTTTATATTAAACTGCCTCTTATTACTCAAACAAGTGCTATACAATGGTTGTTTTCTTGTCACTGCATTTTGTCATTCGTTGATTATGAACTATTAATGTGAATACATTGTAAATAGAGTTCATACAATAAAATAATCCTTTATTAGTAACATGTGCATAATGCAGGGTAAATACCAACACATTCTCACTCCCAACTCGTACTTCTAATTTTGTATTATTTTCTAAACCACACAGTGTTATTTACTCAACAATAAGACACAATTATCCTTGTGTTTATTTGTTTGATTGATTGTATAATGTCGGACTTTTGGAATCCGTCAGGACCGAGGGTCGGAGCAGCTTATAGTAGTTGAGAATGTTACACCCGGAAGTAAGTATTCTCTCCGCTTTGCTTGACAAACCCTGTGATTAGTCCTCAAGCTCTGTGATTGGATGTTGGAGTGGCAGTGCGCCGAGGGTTACGCCGAGCGTCAAACAGCACAATGGAATGGAACCACGGCACACTATCCAAAAGTGGAGTCGGACGGGTCCACCCCCCCTCCCCCACCCCGTCCCCAGAACTACACATGCTGGCTAATGTATGTTTCGCAACATGTTCTACTGGGAATTGTAGTTTTAAAAGACGTTTTCGTATTTCCCATAATTAGAAGTTGCCAGTATTAAACTGTGTACACCCCTAGAGGTTTAGGGGATACGAAACACATTGGTGTTATCACATTTAAAACATATAATTAATAAATGGGTGAAAATTGCTTGTGTCCATAATGGCCAGCATTAGTATACCCACATGACAGCTAGGGTCAGAAGAGCTTTATTTAACAGCTGGTCTTATGTCTGTGACCCCTCCTGTTGTTAATTGATAAGCCTGAAACATGCACTTGTCAAGGTTCAGAGGCACATTTTGCAAATATGGCAGTATAACCATCGATCATCTTAAGATAAGATAAGATATACTTTATTGATCCCAAGCGGGGCCATTTTTTCGTTACAGCAGCATGTGTAACAGTTGTAAATATCCAGTGGTGTTTATTTGTAAATCATTTAGTATAATCACACAAATTCTGTGTTTTATATTTAATAATTCTCTGTTCCTCATTTATTGAATGTTCAATACCTGACAAGGTCAGAGAGGCAAAAGGTCGGAGTCGGAGATGAAAAAGGTCAGAGATGAAAAACTTGGGTCGCAGGTTCCTCAACAGTGCATTACAAGACATCTATCGATATGTGTGTACCTCCACCATTAAACAGTCCTATTCTGCACATTTATTATACTATCTATATACATCTTATAAGAGTGTAATACATATGTATAATATCAGTAAAAATAAGTGCTTCAACATAGTTAACATTGCAGGAAAGTTGATTGTCAAGTCCCAAAACAAACTATGCAATATATTAGACATTAATTACTTTGTCAGACTTAATATGTATCTGTAGATACCTCCAAAGCTTTTTTCTTATTTAAAAGAAGACCTTAACCTAAAGTATTCTTTAATGTTTAAATAAAGCCTGATTAGGTTGTCTGTTTTGCACATCCTCCTGTTAATATCTTTGGACGTCCTGCACTAAACTGTGTTATTGTAGAGATCACTACAGTATCTTCTTGATATTTTCATCTATATTTCTATCATTGACCTTCTACTTTCCCCCTATGTATGTACTCTTAATATGTTAATATGTTTTCATCAAATATAACATAATTCAACAAAAAAATTCAATAACGTGCTTTAACCACTAGGCGGTGCGGGTTAAAAAAATGGTCAACTTTGAAGTGTTAACAAGATAAATTATACTGCTGTTTCCAGTTTAGTTAAGATGGATGTATTTTGTAACACCAATCTTCGGAAAAAGTACGTTTGGTATCTGAAATAAATTAGGGTTATGCAGGTAGCGGAGAGTGGACCTGCTCCGTTTCCACGGCAACGGTAGCTGAGGATCATGGGTAATCTAGCCTTCCGCTGTCCAAAAAGACCACAATAAAACGAGTAGAAAACCTTTGAAGCCCCTGTACTGGTCTTTACTTTAGAAGTTATCTACTGGCAGTTCAGCATAGCTTAGTTAACTGGGGAAAGAATAATAACACTACATTTCTCCCATCAAGAGCTCCCCATCAAACACCGCATTGACTTTAAAATATTACTTTTCCCTTTCAAAGCCCTCAACAACCTTGCCCCCACCCGTCGCCTCAGATCTGCTGAAGCTAACCTACTGCAGCCCAATCAGGACAAAGCTCCGGACCTGGGCCCCACACTCTGGAACTCCCTCTCCAGCCACGTCAGATCCGCCCACACTCTCACATCAGTCAAACAATCCCTCAAAACTCACCTTTTCACTCTTGCCTTCAACTCCCAATCAATCTTTATAAATGTAATGTATTATTAAATTAAAATAGCCTATAAACAGTGTATTCCCAAAGGATTGAAGCATTGGCTACTTATTTCTTGATGTTTTGTGCATTAAGCATTCTGTTATTAATGTTTTCAATAGTGTACTATCATCTCAAGGACCCCTTGTGGGCTGCTTCTGTGTATTTCAATCAGGAGAGACTTCATTTTGTTTAAAGAACATTTATTGACACATGCCATATGATAATGTTAAGTCTTTGTCGATTAAACCCCGATCCTGAAATGGTATATCTAAAGGGGGAAATGCAGCCGTGTCCATATAGGGAACCCCCCCGGGGTCTAGACACTGGTGATGATGCTGAAGATCTGGATTTGATGATGAGATGGGATGAAGAGGTGGTGTGATGAGGTCTTTGGATTAGCTCTCCTGGCACTGGATGTGATGAAAGGAGGTGGATGGGGAGGAGGCGGGCGGCAGCATGACATGTGAAATGTAATAGGTTAAAGAGAACGCCTGTGATGAGCTGATTACATCTAGCTGCGGAGTGAATGTATATATATATACCCAGTCTTCCTGAAAGAACTTGCGCTGAGCTTCATTTTACATCAATATGCAATTCACCTGTGAAATGAATTGCCAGTGGCCATAAAACAATACATACAGGGATCCTTCAAGTCAAAACATGTTTACGTCTGTTGCACTTTATTAATTACATACAAACACCAGAACACTTATTGTTTTGTTTGGCAATGGGATTTGCATGGGGTGGGAATCAGGCTGGTTGCCAGGATGGAGGCCAGGACATACCACTGAGAACAAAATCAAAATAAAGGGAGGGTGAAGAAGAATGAATAACTTGTGTATAGCTGCGGCTAGAGACAGCAGAACTTTTTGCATTTTTCTTTAACAAATGCCACCTAAGATAATGGCGTGCCAACAATTACCACAAATGTTAACAGCACACATAGATGTAATTGTACAAAAGCAAATGAACATACCAAATGGTGCAGGGCTCCCAGTCATAAAGGTGCTCCGTCCCCCCCCGTGGCAGGCAGACAAAGACATTGTACATCTGTATGTTATTTGAACTTTGTACTTTCACAAGTACTTATAATATATGTAATGTTCAAATAGTTTGCATATATCCCAGCAGCAGCAGCAGGGGCTTCAAGCCAAGGGCATGCAACTTCTCCAGCTGGGAAAATAATTGTTGAGAGGTAGAGAGATCAATTAGATAAATACACAAAACTGTTGTTTACATTTGAATTGATCTGCAAGCTTGCCCTGAAGTAGCATCAAAATAAATCATCTACACTAATATCCTGGCATCATAATAAAAACAATGATTTGTTCATTATGTTTTGGTGGATACATTTGGGATTTTTAACTTATGAGACACTTCCTAAACTTCCTACACATAATAGTTCATTCTGTTTGAAAATCATTAATCATGAATTATATTCTCATTAATGATACAATTAATACCTCTGTCAAAGTAATACAACTATTTTTCACACTTTTGGTGAATGAGATAATTCTGTAAACTACATACCAGAAAGGCGGCGTCATCAAGAACGTGGGACTTGATTCTGTTCTTATTCATGGATGACAACCACTGCTTCTGCTGGCTTTGGAATTTGTCCATTTTCTTTTTGAGTCTCACATTTTTTGGCTGTGGATGTTTACATAGTGTGCAGATTTTATTTCCACAGTAAATCTTTTCCCTAAAGTTTGGGCAGGTCTTTTTTTGTGACCCTCCAGCCATTTGTAGGAGTGAGAGAGTGATTAAAAGAGAAAGTGAGAGAGAGTGATTGAAGGAGAAAGTGAGAAAGAGTGATTGAAAGAGAAAGTGAGAGAGAGAGTGAGAGAGTAATTGAAAGAGAGAGTGAGAGAGTGATTGAAAGAGAGACAGTGAGAGAGAGAATGTGGCTCTTAAAAGTGCCGTTGGTTTGATATGTGTGTGTATGTGTGTGTGTGTGTGTGTGTGTGTGTGTGTGTGTGTGTGTGTGTATGTGTGTGAGGCTGCAACAAGTCCTCCAACTAATACGACCAAATAGGTCGATTGTTTCGACCCATTAATACGACCCACAGCAGCGTTTTCAATCAACGGGTGCGTCAGCCTGTATACCTTTACGACCCACGGGAGCGTTTTAAATCAACGGGAGGCGGCGTAATGACGTACAACGTCCTCGACAACTTCTGTAGTCCTATTCAGCCACTTGTTAACAACCATCGTTTTTCAGACACGTACACTCTTCAAAAATCACGGATGTCGTAGAACAAAACGTGATCCGTCTCTTACATTTGTGTCGACCACAGACCTTATTTCGAGCTATTTTCCCAAATCCTATGGAGAAATCCCATTGACTCTGAGGCGAGGGAACCGGAAGTGGTAAAATGCTAACTCACCGGGGTTTTAGGACTCGTCACGGCATCACTGACAACATCCATTTTCCTACAGACAAGCTAATAAAGGTGAGTATTCAGATATCAAAAGGATATTTATTTTGGGATATGTGTTATGTTGTTTTATTTTGTCGTCTAGTACAGTGACTAAGATTATTGATAGCAAAGCTAAGTTAGCCAAAAGTAGAATCAGCTAACGCTAACGTGAGCATGGAAGTTATGTGATCCATCGGTTCATGCGGTTGATCCAAATGTTATCACACGTCACATTCTTTATAACTATATTAAATACTATTTATGTATGAAGTGAAGAGTCATCAGGGGTGTAATGCTGCCGGAACACCGCTCCGGCACCTAAAACGGGGATGGTTGTTAGCATCTGGTGCTAGCTAGCTATGATAACGGATAGGCTGAGAGGCTAATGTAGGTAATGTAATGTTTACACAGTTAACTTTAGTCTAAGTTATCTCACTGAAACTGTTTGGTCACCATATATGGAAACCAATATTTCCAAGGCACACTTTTATATGATTGTAATGTTCCATAATAGGAGTCGGAAACAGTCCTCAAGTTCTTAGGTTCAATAGCTCCTTTGGTAGCATACAAACAAAGGTTCATAGGTAACAGGTTGCAAGTCGCAGGTTCAACTTCACACAGCACCCTAAAAAAAATCGAATGAATGTAAAACATCGATTAAATCATTACAATTCATACTATTGGACATATAACAAATACATTTTAAAACAAAAGAGTAAATAGTTAAATATGCACAAAGATAAATAAAAAAAAGTATTATTCATATTCTTATCATTTTTTTAAATTATTGACATGTATACAGTTAAGTTTCATATGGGTGTTGACAGATGTATCCATAGATTTAGTTAATTTTGCCCTCAAAGTGCACAAGATTGATGCATTTAACTTCCCGGGGGCCTCCGGACCCCCCTAGAGGACGTGAGGTCCACCCCCACTTAAAACGTATTCACATGGATAGGATACTAAATAAAAGTGCACACATTTTATATAGTAACCTTTGTACCTCAGCAGGAGGGAGTTAGTTAAGTGATCAGTGAAGGACCTTTCTAAACTATCAAGCAGCTGTGTCCAGCATTTACTGTAAGAATCACACATTTATTCAATAATGCAGACTTAATAAACGACCATTCTTTGCTGATTCTGGCTGGAGTGTTAATTGACAGTAGTTACATAAGCTTCAAAACGAGCCACAACTGCGCGTGCACGCATGCGGAACTTATAGAATTAGCAATACACCCCTGGTAATGATGATTTTAGTATTAGTTCTGTGATGATGGAGCATCAACTTATGGATCAACCAGATATTGACAGATTAGGGTTGTCCATAACAGTCACTTTAAACATGTGACTGACTCTGTATAACATTGTTTTCCTTACTCTTGTGATTTGTGATTTGTGTTCATCCTATCTAAAAGATAAAAAAACATGAGTTTTAACAAGATTTTTCACGATATAATAAAATACATGAATCCTGTAAACATTTGTAGTATAGTATTCTTGTTTTTTGTATTCCCTGACATGCAACATTATCTGTGTTTCTGTTACAGATGCCTACTCAAAAAGTGTGCCAGACATGCAAACAGAACATCGGAGTAGCCAGTAAGAAATGCAGGCAATGTGGTGCCATCCAACCCTAAAAGGAGAAACTTGCAAAGCAAAAAGAAAAGGTTGCAAACGAGTGGAAGGCCATGCAGCAAAAGAACCACAGTATAAACAAGGTTTATGACTCGACACATTTACTGGTACGTTTTTTTCTCTTGCAGATGTCAGTTATCATAAAAAAGTGTGTAAATAATCCCTGATCTTAATCTTTTTATACAAATTGTTAAATTACTTAATTGATTTATACTTTCCAACAGTCGCCCTCATTTACTTTTTAAAAAGAATCCTAATTTCTTAATTAAGTTTATGGGAGAAGTGCACGATTACTGCACTTCATGTAATGTGTTAAGCAAAATTGTTGTCACCGTTGTATTTAAATCTGTAAAGGCATAACACATTTTTTCAACTGATGTTAGATAGTGTTTGTACTTGCAGGTGCCCAGTTTTAGTAAAACATTATTTCTTAACCAGAAGTAACATAGTTCAGGCCAGTGGCAATTCCTAGAATCAGAGCTTCAATGTACATTTTTTCTAATTATATCTTGCAAAAAAACTTGCGTTTTGGTGTTTTATATTTTATTTTGGAACTTCATGGTATGGAAAACACATAATTATGTGACTATGGTTTCCAAAAGTAAAATAAATGAAATATCATATACATTTTTGAATAAATGGTAAAACCAAGAATGTCACAGAATCAAAACCAGCCCATATTAATATAGTGCTTGAAAGACAATCAAGACCTGGAAAGAGTTAGTATTAATAAAGAGGCCCTTAAAAGCACTTTAATTTAGCTTACCAGAGTCTCTGACTTTGAGCCGTGTTCGACCAGTCATTTCAAAACTCCCCTGTAACACCAGCTTTACATCTGAAGTGCTTTAGTCATCAATATTTTGAGTTAATGCAGAACTTTGAACCTGAAATGACATAGGTTATAGCTTGCTGACATGTTTCAAAGCTAAATGTAGCTTATTCAGATATCTGAATGTGAGTTAAATGGACCCATATAAAAATAACCATGCCCATGTAAAAAAAACTCAAAGTGAACCTGAGCTCGTTAAACACGTTTGTTATTTTCATGGTGTTTTTTTTTTTTTTACAGTTCTTTTTTAGGGGCTCCCCTAAAAGGGGTCTAAAATCACACCTGGTTAATTGTGGGGTGCCTTCCTCAATGTGCACACGTATCACATCAGTGCGTCTTTCACTTGTGCAAAATAAATGGAGTTATAATGGCTTTAGGTGTGTGAAAATGTTTGGAGCTGTTATGTACACAATATTTCTTGTTTTTTTGTGTCCATTGTGTTCCAGCTCCACAAATGGAAAATGCTTGATCGGCGTCCCATCCTCCTTCTTGCCAAGAGAGGCACAAATGGTTTTGCGGCCGATTGCATCTGTCCATGGCATCTGTTGAGACAGAAGATGGGAAAATGCACTCATAACCATTAAGAGGATATACGAAAGCGTTCTTAACGGTAAAGTATACAAATGCGCATGCTATATTTCAAGCTAAGTCATTCAGCAATTTATCTGTTAACATTTTTTGTAAATTAGTTGCTCAGTTATTTGGTTTTAAATGTAAAAAAAAAAATGTGAATCAATGTTTACCAAGTAGTAAAAATATGTCGTTATGTCTTGTTTTGTCAGTTAAAGGTCCCATGTCATGCTTTTCTGGTTATTACCCGTCCCCTTGTGTGTTATGAAGCTTTTTCTGCATGTAAACGTTCTGCAGAGTCAAAAACCCTCAAAGTACACCCTGTAGGGAGTAAAACTCTAACACAGAGAAGACCTGTCTATGCTGCCCCAGAACGCCTCGTTGGGGATTTCGCTTTTTCCATTTTTTTCTTCCTGAGTATAGTGACGTAACGGGCATGGTGACGTACCGGCTCACACACACACACACTCACTCAGCCTTACCTTTTCTCAGCTGCAGCTCCGCGGATCTCCTCACACACACACACACACACACACACACACACACACACACACACACACACACACACACACACACTCACAGTCTGGCTGTGAGTGTGTGTGTGTGCTCAGGCTGAGTTCCGCGCTGTCTCGCAGACCCCACGCAGCAACCAGGAAACAACACCAGTAATACAGCTCACACTGTCGGCTCCTCACAGCAGCGAGCCCCACAACGTCCCGCCAACACGGCACCCAGACCCCACGCAGCATTCTCATCTGTTTGTTATTACTGGTGTCATTTTCTGGTTGCTAACGCCATTGTAACACATAATCACTGATGTTCCGCTGTAACGGTGGTGGACTCATCAGAACAGAGTGGGCGAGCTGACCAATCAGAGCACAGTGGGCTCACAGGGAGGGGGGGGAGGAGCTCCAACAAGCCGTTTAGGACAGAGAGTGAAATTCAGTGAATACACATACCATACAGAGATGCTGTATGAGAAAACCAATGTGAGTTTGGAAAATTGAACAATGTAAATCTATTCTAGTAGACCTCAACAATGGAATTATGATCAGTAGAAATGACCATGTCATGGGACCTTTAACTGTTATAGAGAAGGAAAATAAAAAGAAATTGTTCACATGTGAGAATCTAATTATGACATGTTTTTACTGAAAGGATTAATCAAAACGATAATCAATTATAGAAACAGCTGGTCAATCATTTTGAAGTTGACAATGAATCAACTAATAATCACCCTTACTTATATACTGATAACAATACTAATAATAACATTACGTTTTGTGGGACTATGTTTTTCGTAAAAGCTTAGCAGCACAACTATTGGTGGATTGCTGCACTGGTTTTCTCATCCTAACATTGAAGTCTTAAATGCTTGATTCATAAAAAAAATCAATATTTGTAGTTTCATTTTTAGCTGTAATTACTCAGATTATAAATGTATATGGAGGATTATACTTGGTCATTTATTCACCATGCGTCTACTTTTTTTTCTCTCAAAAGTGACTTTGGCAGTTGAACCTGAGGGTCCTTCAACCACACAGGCAGAAATGGCCGCAGACCCAGGATCAGATTCCTTGTCTGTACCTCTTACCACCGAGACTGACACTGAGTTCACTCTCTTCCTCACTCCTGTGTCCTCCGACCTGACTCCTGCTCTGTCCTCCGACCTGACTCCTGCTCTGTCCTCCGACCTGACTCCTGCTCTGTCCTCCGACCTGACTCCTGCTCTCTCCTCCGACCTGACTCCTGCTCTGTCCTCCGACCTGACTCCTGCTCTCTCCTCCGACCTGACTCCTGCTCTGTCCTCCGACCTGACTCCTGCTCTGTCCTCCGACCTGACTCCTGCTCTGTCCTCCGACCTGACTCCTGCTCTGTCCTCCGACCTGACTCCTGCTCTGTCCTCCTGACTGACTCCTGCTCTCTCCTCCGACCTGACTCCTGCTCTCTCCTCCGACCTGACTCCTGCTCTGTCCTCCGACCTGACTCCTGCTCTCTCCTCCGACCTGACTCCTGCTCTCTCCTCCGACCTGACTCCTGCTCTCTCCTCCGACCTGACTCCTGCTCTCCTCCGACCTGACTCCTGCTCTCTCTCCGACCTGACTCCTGCTCTCCTCCGACCTGACTCCTGCTCTGTCCTCCGACCTGACTCCTGCTCTGTCCTCCGACCTGACTCCTGCTCTGTCCTCCGACCTGACTCCTGCTATCTCCTCCGACCTGACTCCTGCTATCTCCTCCGACCTGACTCCTGCTCTGTCCTCCGACCTGACTCCTGCTATCTCCTCCGACCTGACTCCTGCTCTGTCCTCCGGCCTGACTCCTGCTCTGTCCTCCGGCCTGACTCCTGCTCTGTCCTCCGACCTGACTCCTGCTCTCTCCTCCGACCTGACTCCTGCTCTCTCCTCCGACCTGACTCCTGCTCTCTCCTCCGACCTGACTCCTGCTCTCTCCTCCGACCTGACTCCTGCTCTGTCCTCCGGCCTGACTCCTGCTCTGTCCTCCGGCCTGACTCCTGCTCTGTCCTCCGACCTGACTCCTGCTCTGTCCTCCGGCCTGACTCCTGCTCTGTCCTCCGGCCTGACTCCTGCTCTGTCCTCCGGCCTGACTCCTGCTCTCTCCTCCGACCTGACTCCTGCTCTCTCCTCCGACCTGACTCCTGCTCTCTCCTCCGACCTGACTCCTGCTCTCTCCTCCGACCTGACTCCTGCTCTGTCCTCCGGCCTGACTCCTGCTCTCTCCTCCGACCTGACTCCTGCTCTCTCCTCCGACCTGACTCCTCCTGTGTCCTCAGTGTCTTCCTCACAGAAAAGAAGACCAACGAGGAATAAAGTGACAATTAATGGTATGTGCGGGTTAATTAGTAATGATCTTATTTACATAGACTGAAACTGTGTTTGATTTTGCACATTGAATTAGTTAAAGAGAGAAAACAATCATCGGTACAATTAGAATACGCCACCTTTTGTTTTGGTTAAGACTTTGCAGTATCAAAAGTCTCAGTGCCATTTTGAACAGTTTAATTAAGCACAATGTGATGTTAGGCAATGTTTAGGAGGTTATTGCTGAACTTCAACTTATTACCATCTTTTAATTCCTTGCAGAATGTCCCATTCATCAAGGGTCAGCCACTTTCCCCTACAAAAAACTACTGAGGGAAAGAATCAGGAGGTTTGCTTAGAAAATATTTTAAAATAAGAAATAAACAATGACAATAATGCTTCCGTGGAACCAAGTCTTATCTTATTGGATTTTCGTATACTTTGTTTAAAAGGAGTGTTTCAGTCTTAAGCATGACTGCTAATGTAAATATTGAAATTACAGTAACAATAATTTATTATCAATTTAAGGTTGAGGTACTTGTGTAATGCTTCATGTCGCATTAATGCATCATGTCCAGCCATTTATTTGTATACTACATTTTTTCTTGTGATCATTTGTAGGTGAATTCCTATTCTTGGCAGTGAAAATATTTTTTAAAATAATAATAGTATTCCAAAAATATTAAACTGATGGGAAAAATGCTATTGACTATGTTACAGTCCTTCATATGTTTGAGTTAATCGTACCTACTATTATTTCTAATTATCATTTGATTTCACTGGACTTTTTGTATTTACATGTATGACATTTGAAAAAAATTAAGTTTACCTAAAATCTGTCTTTCTTTACTCAGGGCCATACCGAGGTGTTGGTGCAGTGGCAGTCTTGCTCTGGATGGTATGTATCTAATCTGAAGTTTCCTTCAGTGTAGCTGATGGGGCTGAACAGGGGCCAGAAAGTAGTCTTACCAACCAACTTCATCAACCCTGAGATCACTAACTTAAACATTTTGGGTTCCTCAGCAGTAAATTCAATTTAGTTGATCACATGGGGGTGGGGAGCCATGTCATCAATGGCTCTATCAGACAGCGATTGCGCCATAAAGTAAGACATCCAAGTTCTCTGCCCTTCGTCATTCAGACATCGCGCCCTAGAAACGCTGTCTGATGGTAACACATAAGCAGGGAAGTAGCCTACATTGGAATAGAAATTAAAATACAATATACAACTGAGTTTATCCTTGATCAATATCACTAAAGGTTAAATGATTGATATGTGAGGCTGGATGGTATTTGATCTCTTTTGTAATGACTTGTTACATTTGTTCTTAACAATTATACTATAAGTATAGTTAGTAGTAGTAAGTAATATTATTTCTGTGTGCAGTCTTGCAGGCAGTTGTCTAAGTTTAGTGCTGTATGTTTGGGCATTGATAAGACAGCAAATTCAAAGAATTGGTCAAATTAAACATTGACTTTGAAATAAAAATGTACCTTGTATTATATATGATATATGTGTTATATATAAATATATATATTATACTGCACTTTCATCATGATATTTTTAAGTGACTTAGTGTATCTTCTCATTTGAAATAGCATTGTCAACATACTGTAGAACTACATATTCCAAACAGTTGAAAAAAAGTAATACTTTTTGCTGTGTTTCTGTTTTACAGTGGGGCGAAGTGGAAAAGTTCCTGGGAGCCAAAGGAAAACTTTCCTAGTTAAATATGCCTGATTTTTTTTTTTCTACATTGGAGTAATAAAATACATATAAAAAAAACATCTATGTAAGTGTTGTGCCTATTTGTGTTCTTATGTTAGCAGTGAGCTGAAGCCAAGACAAATACAAATATATGTTTTAAGTGTATCCATACAAACTCATTCTCTAAAACTGTCATGATTGGTCTGTTGAGGAAAAAGGTCCTAGACATTATATCACATCGGCAGGGCTGTGATGTGATGAGGCCCTCGCGTCGACGTGTGTCCGGGGTTTACACACCCGGACACACCACCCCCCCCGGTGGTGGTGGTGTGTAAACCCCGGACACACCAAGCCGATTACAGGTAGTGGAGCCTCGCAGCAGAAACTGGCGCGCTCAATTGCGCTGCATTTGCGCATCAGATGAGGCTCCCTCCACAAGATGAGGGCGAGAGGCAGAAGCAGTCTGTGTGATCGGCGTGTAGGGAGGGGCGGGCCTGCACATCGGCATATCACAGACTGGTGCATACATTGTACAGGCGGCAATTTGAAATGGAACGCAGCCCACACACGGCAGACAAACCCAAACACTTTTGTAACACGCCACCTCCAGACACATTAACATGCACTCCCCTAACTTTCCCCTAATCTGACATTGTATTTCATTCCATAACATTTATCAACAGAGAAAATGAAGGGTAATCAAATAATAAAACATGTCACTCATATCACTTTCTTTCTTACTGTACTTGTCATTTTTATATATTTATTCAAGCTGCACTTCAACTTCAATTCTTGGCGTGATAATCCAAAAAAATATTCACATTTATTTTTGGATTATGTCTGAGGGGCCGTTAGGGACATTATTCCGAAATACTGTTCACACATGTGAAACACACACACTGAAACCAAAATCATTTACAAAGATGTAAAAATCTCATATGCGATGGAAACTTCTGAAGCAATAGAAACAGGACTCAGAGAGACACGAGGAGAGCAGGAACTTTGATGGCAAACACTGATGGTTTATTCACAATACATGTTGTGTGCCACGAATTGACACAAAAGATGCCAAACCAATTCTGAAGATCTCTACCCCAGAGCCATATTTCAACACATTCTCACTCCCAACTCGGCCTATGTTGACGTTATGTCAGGGTCCCTTTCGTTAGTGATGGCAAAATTAAGCTTTGAATGAAGCATCGAACCACTTGGACAATTGCGTCGGAAATAGGTTAATTTCTCGAAGCTTCAGTTACAGCGACCTCTCCTGGCGAAGTGCAAGACTGCAGTGGGTTTAACGTATCTTTGCCTTGAAAAATATTCGATGCACACACACACTAAGACTGAATATGATGTTCTATTTGCAATTAAAGATTGATAATTGTGTGTATTGGGTTATTGAAAAGAGACTAGAGAGTGCTGGACATTTTTTTGGGCGGAGACGGCCTTTTATCAGTTATTAAAGTATTAAAGTGGAAAAGCAATGATTAAAAGCTCATCTATTCCGGACTTTGAACCAGCTGCGCGGAGGACATCGCAGCATTCAGGCCGCCGGCTCTATCCACTGTGCTATCTATTCCTTACACAATCTAACCGTTTTTTAATTACAGATTGCGCATTGTTTAGAGCGGTTATAAAGTGTTGAAGCGCTCAAATTCGAAACTGTTTCAACCTGTCACCTGTCAGAATAGAGACGAGGCAGTGCATTGAATCGCGTGATTGGACTGCGAACCAGTCAAGTGATTCATTCAGGAAATGAAGCAGTTGCTGGTTCGGACGTCACATGTCACGTGATTTGAAGCAGTTGCTGCTTCTGACGTCATATGTCACGTGATTTGAAGCAAGCTTCGAATCACTGCTTCTATGGAATAGGAAGTCCAGGGTTGAAGCTCCGTTCGAAGCTTCAGTGTCAAACTGCCATCACTACCTGTCGTCACTTTCCAACGCAAGGGGGGGCCCTTTAGCGTCGAGTTTCAACTATCAGGGAGTCCCATTGACTTGCATAGAGCTCCCTGAACGTTGGTAATAGACAAGTTGGGATCGCGACGAAATGCTCTCCGCAGTCCCATTCTCACAGCGTTTATCAACCTTTTTCTTACTCAATATCAAGCCAAACTTATTGTTTTTACTTCTTTATTTTAATTGAATAATGTAGGACTTTTGTTGCCATCAGTTAGGGGGAGAGTAGGGGCTCAGAATACTGAAATCTGTATTGTTTCATCGTTTTTTCTTTCTAATTTTGTATTCTTTTCTAAACCACACACTGTTATTTACTCAACAATAACACATCATTATCCTTGTGTTTATTTATTTGTTTGATCAATAAACACAAGTTGGAGTCCGT
>JASDAP010000060.1:0-46095 GCA_031216635.1 Dissostichus eleginoides | reverse complement strand
TTGATTCCATCTGATAGCTGCTATAATACAAAACAAAACATCTGCCCCCTCCAAAATGATCAATAACAGCTAGAACGGGAGCTGCGTTGGTGTGAAAGGGGCAACAGTAGTCACTTCTGTGACTGACCCGAGAGCCTCCTCGTTCTTCTGGTCTTTCCCTTAACTTTCCCCTAATACATAGCTGGCCTGCAAAACTAATTAAATTCCTGTACACACACAACTGTACAGTGTGTAGTGCTGATAAGCAAATGTTAGCATGCTAGCTAAATAGAGATGCCACATTATAACTGCCAAGTGAAAAAAGTGCATCTCCCAAAATGTAGAAGTATTAGGTTATAAATGACCTCTGCTTAATCACAAGATGTGAAAAATATTCAAGATAAATCCAGATATCTACTCTTTTAGGAAACTAAGGAACAAGCAGTTGGACCTTAAAGTCTTCCCTTAACTCATATTTAATTGAGAGTGCAACAGATTAAATATGTTAAATGTAAAACTACAGGAATAGAGCCTAGAGGATCTCATTACTTATCTTTAAATGTACATTAAAATGAGTTTACTTAAAGGTAGGGTAGGTAAGAATGGAGAAACCAGCTCGAGTGCGGTAGAATTTGAAAGCACGCCGCCGAAAAAAATCTGCCCCTTCCTTCAGACTTCCTTACAGAGCCCCTCCTCCAACACACACGAACGCGCACATGACCAATGAGGGCACGAGATAAGTTTGTGCACAGAGGAAGGCTGACAGGCAGGTAGGCCATCCAGTTATTTTAGCCGGGCCGGCTCAGATGATTGGTCGTGCTTTTTACAGCGCCACGGCTTCCACAGATGACATTTTTCTATGTATTTATTGTCAAAGCATTTAATGTATTCATTGCTATCGGGATGTTAAGAGCATTCCATGGAATATAACAAGTGTTTCTGAAGTGAATTACCTACCCCACCTTTAAGAGTGATTCAGAAATATAATTACAGCAGTCTTAAAAATAGATAAGTTAACAACTAAAATCATTTTTTTTTTAAAGACATTTGCATCTTCTTAAAAAGGAACAAGCTTCGATCATCAATTGAACATTGATGTCTGTTGGTTTCCCATAATACCACACATTTTTAGTACAAAGAAATACCCAAAAATATTTCTTGAGTAATAATTGTTCCAAACTGTTCAGGTTTCTACACATTCACAAGATGGTAAACTGCCTTCCCTGTCCTCATGTCTCATGTTTACTTCTCTTTAAGGGCCCAAACACCATCATGATATGCATGGTCATCCTTCTCAACATTGGCCTGGCCATTCTCTTCGTACACATTTTGTCATGAGACATCGTCCACCTCAGGTAATTAATAAATAAATCAAATGTGATTAAAATAACACAGTATACAAACGTGAGGGAATAGGGAGTCTACTAAAATACAAATTGTGTTTTAATCTGCAGGTCACCACTCTGCAGAAGTGTTGGAGAGAGACGGCCTGCCTCCTCCTCAGTTAGGACCAGAGATAAGAAAAGAAGAAGAAGAAGAAGAAGAAGAAGCCTCACGCAGATCGCCGCAGCTTTTCTAAAGGTTTTTGCTGGTGTGACTGTGTGAGGCTATGTGAAGCTCCTCTCTTTGCAGAGGATTGACAAACTGAAGGACATGAACCTGATTCAGAACGTCTGGATATGATGATGTTTGCATGTTAAAGTCGGGGCTGGATGGTAGAGTATGTCCTCTGTGCTTACACTGGAGAAGCAGCGCTAAAGAAGTCACATTTTTGCAAAACAAAAGGATTTTTAACCCAATCCTTCATTGGCACACACTGGCTGATTAGACCGGAAAGATAATTACACTTTGTCACGAGATGTGTTTGTATTATGAAGAATGTTAATAACATACAAACTGAATATTCTCTCCACTTTGCCTTAAACTTGATTGAGACACTGCAGCAGACGTGTGAAGATTACTGGTATTATTGTTTTAACTATCTACAATGTTCAACAGAAAACTGCTGAAATAGTGCAATCCAACATTAAGCCAGTCTTTTTGTTTTCATCTTGCTGCTGCTCTGTCTCTTAAGACTCCAAAGCATGTCGAGTTACATTTCAACTAACTGCATTTGAGACTGTGGTGTACTACACTGTGAAACTTTCTCTTTTCACTGGGATTTATATGCATTATTGTCAATTTGCTGCTTTGGTTTGGGAGCTGTAGAAACGGGGGCAATAGGAAGGAGTGTCACAGTACTGTATGTTCCTGTTGGGTTTTCAATGAGAGCTGTGTATGTTTTGCAATAGAATGAGCAAACAAGAGAAAGGATTTATGTTAATAAAAAAAAAACAATCACTGTATGATGTAAGTTCCTCAATTTACAGATTTATATCGATAGACAACAGAAGGGGATGTTTTGGCCTGTGAACAATTTGATGTATGTTTTAGTGTAGTAAACCATCCGTTCTGATTCACAATGCCTTATTTTCAGGGCGTTTTAGTAGAGCCAAATACGTCAACTTTTGTACGCATGAGGACACTGTGTGTATGCGTCTGTATTTTTGTATCATTTCGAAGTGCACATCTTTTCAGCATTCAAAATATTCTGTTGTATGATTTTTTTGTCAGAGGCAGTTATGCAAAGCTAAATGAATTTATTTCCCAAACAGTCCAATTACCTCATGATTGTGAGATGGAGAAAAACATATTGAATGGTTCTTAACTCCATGTCCTACGGTGAGAAGAGCCCCCTCCAGATATATATTATCTTTGAGCCATTTAACACATTGCTTTTGAGAAGAACAGGTTTTAAGATGAATTTCCTTTGCAAATGAACAAACTGGTTGTGAGTTGTTCTAACGCATAAAGTGACATTTCACATTAAGTTAGCGTTAATACATTTCTTATTTGGCATGCGTTTCTGCCCAATAACTGATCATAAATGTACAAAATCCATAACTACCAAAGAGGCAATTGAAAGTTTAATAGGAAGTTATTCATTTAGGGCAGTGTATTGTAGAATCCATTTTGTTTTTCTGTTTTAATGACATTAAATATCCCTGCTTAATGTCAAGAAAAAGCATTCATTTGTAACCGAACATGGTGAATGATTACAGAACTGAAAATAAAAAAAACGTTTACAACACCTGTGAAAACACTCATCTCCTTACAACACTATTTAGCCTTTTTCAATGTTGCTTTACATGGTTCCTAATGTATTGCTTTCAGTTTCATTCATTTTCCAGTCTGGGAACAGCAGAACTAAGTCTTTTTAAACACCACCTGTCTGCCAGCATGAGAGCCCCACCTCCCCCCGCCTCACTACTATCCCTCCCTTGGGCCAGAGTGAATACCACACCCTATTTTAGACCAGGCCGGGGTTAGGACTCTGTTCTTCTCACGTAAAGCACAAATCCAATCTTAAATAAGTAAATGTAAGATATGCAAATGGTACTCTTGAATCATCTGATGTTGGGAAATAATTTAGTGATTAGTCTAGCATTTAACTAGACGTGCCTGGTCTGTTCAGAGAAAAGATATATACATGTTAAACACCACTGCCTCCAAGTGACTGAATTGAGCAACAGCATCTCTGTGTGAAAACATTTTTGATTGAACTGAGCAAGTGAATACATACAACCCATCTAGGCAGATAGGTCATGTTTAACCGTGTATTTATTGACGAGAGGAAAGCATAGGTTCAGTCAATGAAATACTTTATTGTCTTGACATTAATAAAACAGCATGGATCAGAGATCAATAAAACGGAATGTTTGCTTTCTAATACTCCTCTCCTTCCTCATCATCTCCCAGGCTATCAGCTCCAACCTCCTCGTAATCTTTCTCCAGAGCGGCCATGTCCCTCTCTGGCCTCAGAGAACTCTCCCTCCTCCATACCCTCACCCACATACCAGTGCACAAAGGCACGCTTAGCGTACATCAGATCAAACTTGTGGTCAAGCCGAGCCCAGGCCTCTGCAATAGCAGTGGTGTTGTTCAGCATGCACACAGCCCTCTGCACCTTGGCCAGGTCTCCACCAGGAACTACAGTGGGCGGCTGGTAGTTGATGCCCCACCTTGAAACCAGTGGGGCACCAGTCCACAAACCGGATGGAGCGCTTTGTTTTGATGGTGGCAATGGCAGCGTTCACATCTTTAGGCACCACATCACCACGATACAAAAGGCAGCAGGCCATGTATTTACCATGGCGTGGGTCGCATTTCACAAACTGATTGGCTGGCTCGAAGCAGGAATTAGTGATTTCTGCCACCGAGAGCTGCTCATGGTAAGCTTTCTCTGCAGAAATAACAGGGGCATAGGTGGCCAGAGGGAAGTGGATACGGGGATAGGGCACCAAGTTGGTCTGGAACTCTGTCAGATCAACATTGAGGGCACCATCAAAACGAAGGGAGGCAGTGACGGAGGACACAATTTGACTCATTAACCTGTTCAGGTTGGTGTAAGAGGGACGCTCGATATCAAGGTTTCTACGGCAGATATCATAAATAGCCTCATTATCAACCATGAAGGCACAGTCACAGTGCTCCAGGGTGGTGTGGGTGGTCAGGATGGCGTTGTAGGGCTCCACCACAGCGGTGGACACCTGGGGAGCTGGGTAGACGGAGAACTCCAGTTTGGACTTCTTGCCGTAGTCGACGGACAGACGCTCCATCAGCAGGGAGGTGAAACCAGAGCCGGTGCCCCCTCCGAAGCTGTGGAACACCAGGAAACCCTGAAGACCGGTGCACTGGTCAGACTGAAACAAAAAGAGAAAATCATCTAATAATAATAATAATAATAATAAATGTATTTATATAATACAAAGACAGCAGTGCCAAGGGTTCACAGATAATGATAAAAAGCGTATTAGTGCACAGCATGTAAACATATAGATTAAATGAAAACAGATCAGAGATAAGAGGGTGCCATACCATGGAGGGCTTTGAATGCGATCAGGAGGATCTTAAACTGAATTCTGCAGGGTGGAGGAAGCCGATGCAAGTGGGCCAGAATCGGGGAAATATGCTCACTTTGAAACAGTGATAGGAGATTGTTATGTCTTGTGTTTAAAACACTGTACAGCTCTACATTTTAAAACATATACTTCACATATTTATTATGATACTTGGCTTTTGCAATACTTATTTTTGCCATTCACCACAATATATTGCATACTCCTTGTATGTGAAACCTACTTAGCAATAAACTGATTCATTTCCATTTAATACTCTTCAGCAAAATTGACTTCTGTTCTAAATGTACTGACCAGCTTTCGGATTCTGTCCATCACTAGGTCGATAACCTCCTTCCGATGGTGTAGTGTCCTCGGGCGTAGTTGTTGGCAGCATCCTCCTTGCCATTGATCAGCTGCTCAGGGTGGAACAGCTGGCGGTAATCCCAGTGCGCACCTCATCTAAGGGTAATGAGCATTAGATTATTGAAGGTTTTGAATGACAGAGGGGGGAAAAGGCATTTATGATACTTTTATCATTTAATGAATTTACCGATGACAGTGGGCTCCAGGTCAACAAACACAGCTCTGGGGACGTGCTTTCCAGTTCCAGTCTCCATGAAGAAGGTGTGAAGGAATCGTCCCCCTCCTCCTCCTGAGATGTTCTGGTCACCAGGCTTCCTGCCGTCCGGCTGGATCCCATGTTCCAGGCAGTAAAGCTCCCAGCAGGCATTGCCAATCTGCACACCAGCCTGACCAACGTGGATTGAGAGGCACTCACGCTGTAAAAGGAAAAAAAGGTTGTTAAGAAATTATCATAAAAAGGAAGCCTAGTTGCTGATCTTGCAAAAACAGTGTAACATACATACATTCTAGTGGCATATCATCACATGTGGGAGGACTGCTCTAGAGAAAAAGGCTATTTAAATAAGAACCAAACATCATATCATGATTTAAATCACCTGACGCACACATTTGTCATCTGAACAGAAAACAGTTATAATTAAAAACAAAAAGAGGCTAAATACTGTTTATACGTCTAATACCGAAAGCACAATGATGCAGTTGTTGGCAGACAGGTGGCAAGATTGGACGTGAATGTGGGCCAGTGTTAAGAGAGGAGACTACGCATTTACATTTTCTGCAACGGTGTCAACACGGATTGAGCCACTGCCACACCCCTTTAGGAGACTAGTGGCGTGGCAGGCCAGAACGTAAACACACATAATAATTATTATCTAATTCGACCTAAATAAAGTAAAAATTGGAACCATGTCTCTCATCTCTCTAATGTGAAGACATTAGAGAAAACACGTCGGTTGCTATCCTGGCTCCAAAATGGTGGAATGAGCTCCCCATTGACATCAGGACAGCAGAAAGCTTACACATCTTCCGGCGCAGACTGAAAACTCATCTCTTTCGACTCCACTTCGAGCAATAAATTACTAACAAAGCACTTATATACTAACAAAGGACTGGCTTATCTAAAGCTAGTTGAGTAGCACTTGAAATGTTTTGGCTCTATGAAACCTGATGTACTTATATGATTCGTTTTCTTCAAGTTTGCATCTTCTTGGTCGAATGCACTTATTGTAAGTCGCTTGGATAAAAGCGTCAGCTAAATGCAATGTAATGTAAAGACACTAAACCGAGGTCGACACAAATCCGTCGCAAATATCTCTCGCGAGATTTGGGGAGACAGAGCGTTCATTTTATTTAAATATCGGCAGCAAGTAATCATTTCAAACGTACGTTGGAAAAAAATGTTTTATCTGTGTTAATATCATGTTTTAAATATGAAACCATTAAACCCGACCACTAATGAGACAGGAAATATTTTTATTTCCAACAATTCGCGTCGATTGTAAATGCGTCACTTCAACATCTTGATTGTGCCGTCGAGTTACACTTAATTTACCAACACCACAGTTAAAACGACTTATTAATGACGAAGCTTGATTTAACAGCTTATACCGCAACATTTTTGTTTCACTATAAAAATGATGCGTCTTCTTTAAAGAGTAAGCGGTGCAAAAACGTTAAGCTGGTTACGTTTTCGCATGATGACACACGTTCAGAGCACTGCATTTGATTAAATACACATCCTCTAAGTGGAGAAAAGCTGTACTATCGTACTCACCATTTTTCTGAAGATGTGAAGACAGAGGGTTTCGATAAAGAAGAGGAAAAGGCAAAGTTATCTCTCACAGCAGGGCCTTTATGAGTCCAGGGTCAGAAGTAACTGATGTATTTTTTTTCTAGGCGGGGCTATTTATAATATCTTACGCGGCGCTGATTGGGGGTCTACTTCTGATTGGTTGAATTCTTTAGAATTTTTTTAAAGAAACTTTATTGAGCACATGGAAAACAAGAACACTGGCTAACAAAATCAATATGGTCTAGCTGCAGCCGCAGCAAGACGGTACACAACACGCCCCCTACATGACGGTACACGACACGCCCCCTACACGACACGCCCACCTGACACGACACTACGGTGGCTGAGAGACGTTGATACCGTACATGGCAGATTAAAAACGATTGCAAATGTTATTGTAGCATTTTAAGCAACTATTAGGCAAATAAATTAATAACCTAGACTATCCGTTTGAGACACAACAGTATATGACTTTAAGCACAAATCATTTTGTCTAATTAATAAATTAAAACAAAAAGGTGGCTTAGTCAACTTTATTTTTTAGTACATATAAAATAGGTAATAATGAGATCATCTATTAATTATGTTTGTCTAACTGCTACACATGTATTTATACATAAATGTAGATATTTATGAACATCTAAATATAGTTGTTACAGGTTTTAAGATATAAATAATCACATCATGGGGTCATTAAGGTTTCAAACAGGTTCATGTAAGGTAGGCCTACTATACATGATAACATGAGCCTGTAGTTTGGTATGTTATTGATATGGGCTGGACACCCCTTCACAATGATCATCATTAACTTACTTTAGACCAAATTAGGAGGGCCAGTCAGGCCACTAATGAGCTCAATCATTCACATGTATTATTATTACTTTATAAATTAAGAGTACTAGGGTCCATTACAAACTTTTGCAGGAATCGCATCAATTCAAATAAATGTATGTCAAGTATGATAAAATGAACATAATGTCAAGATATAGCAATATACAATCAACATGCTTGAATATAAAGGCAAGAAGAACAATAAACAGATGAACATTTAGGTTTTATGTGTAAATTCTGATAGAGCAAACCATCTTAATACATCTAGCAGTCTAAGACAGCAAACTAAGCTTCTTTAACTGCTGCTAGAACACAGTTTTACCGTGGGGTATTTCTAACAAGACCAAAAAGATATACAAGGCTTCCAAAACAGAAGAAACCAACTCAATACAGTATTTTAATTTCCTTCAAAACGTCAAAAGCACAGATAAAAACCAAATAACAATAACATAAAGGAAAAGTACTTGAAGTGGTTACCTGTTATAAATACTTTGGTATCTGGCTTGATGATTGCCTCTCTTTTAAACTTCAGGTCAATAATCTGCTTAAAAAGCTGAGGGTTAGACTAGGTTTCTTTTTCAGAAACAAGTCCTGTTTCTCACTTGAGGCCAGGAAAAGGCTCTGTGACCTTTTGACCTGTGCTGGACTATGGGATCTGGTCTATATGAATGCACCTGCCCATTACCTGATCAAGTTAGTTGCCGCCTATCACAGTGCGCTGAGATTTGTTACTAACTGTAAAGCACTTACTCATCACTGTACCCTGTATGCCAGGGCAGGTTTGCCTTCACTTACTGTACGGAGGCTCAGTCACTGGTAAATGTTCATATATAAAGCCATGCTGGGTAAACTACCAACTTATATCTGCTCTCTGATCACACAGAGAGTGGCAAGTAGCTATTGCCTGAGATCACATGATGTGTTGCATGTGCCAAGTGCAAGGACTGACTTAGGGACGAAAGCTTTTATGTGCGCAGCTCCTCCTGCTTGGAACAGTCTGCAAAAATAATTGAAAATGAGCTATTTGGTTCCACTGCAGGATTTTAAAGCTCGGATAGATGCTATGCAATTTGATACTGTTGGTACCTGTCATTGTCGATAGGTATGTAAATGTAGCCCTGTAATTATGTTGTATGATGTCCTTTTATTTTCTGTTTTCATGTGTAACCAACGTGCTGCAGGTCTCCCTTGAAAAAGAGATCGATGATCTCAATGGGATTCACCTTGTTAAATAAAGGCTTGAAATGAAATGACATCTGATGTTAGAAATATGAATATAAGACTAACAATTATAGTATGTTTGCTAAATGAGAATATTGTATCTTATAAGATAATTCCTACAACATCTTCTGTATAACAAGTTCTATTTGCAATGACCTAACAATGGTTTTCAATGCACAAGTTAACCCTTCTCTTGCGTTCGGTCATACCCCCTTCCCATACTATCTTCGCTCAAAATTGGTGATATTTCTGGAACCCCTTATCCCATTTTGATGGTTGACATCTCATTAAAACAGTCAAAGCCAGAATGACACCAGGGTGAATTTCATGTTGTAATTTTGCAATAAGTCAAAGATATGTTTACTGTACATTACTGTATATTATGAAAATGCTTGCCATGTAGCCGTGTTTACTGGAGAAATGGAAATGCTTTAGTTGGTGTTGTAGCTGAGATTCTTCCTGTTCCAATGATTGATTTGATACAAGCAAGCCAGTGTTTCATTGTGTACTTTCAACTACAGTATATGGTCCGGCAAGCTCAGCATTCACTGTGATGAATATAAAATAAGACACTGAACCGTTTTCCTCAATGAACATTTATTGAAAAATAATTTTTAAAAAATAGACCATAACAGAACACTGTGTGAAAATCAGAGGGGCACCATCCAAGCTGATCTGCTTTAAAAAAAAAAAAAAAAAACCTTTTAAATAAAAATGTATCCCAACAGCAAAGTCAACATGATTTAAAATAAAAATGTAAACATAACATCCAGGATTGACCTGCAGGAGGTTAAAGCCTATTTTAGAAGTCCTAAAAACCCAAAGCTCTTCGAAATTTTTCACTGAAGTCCTTCAGCCTTTGTTGTGCTTCCTCACTCATGTTCTTGGCGAGGTCATGGGCACAAAGTTGCAAAAATTCCCCTTTTTTTATCTATGCACTCTGATTTTAGGTGGCGATTTGCTGTGATGTCTGATGTTTTGGATGAGTGGTGCCTTTGTATGTGCATTTTTTGGTTTTTCCTAAGGAGTTGTAGGCTACAAAAACAACATGTTGTTTTTTTGCGCTTTGACATCAACATTTTGGGGGCTCTGGAAATATTGTGCCATGTTGCTGCAGCAGTCGGAGCCATCACTGGAGCGGTCATCACTGGAGCGGTCATCACTGGAGGGGCCATCACTGGAGGGGCCATCACTGGAGCGGTCATCACTGGAGCGGTCATCACTGGAGCGGTCATCACTGGAGCGGTCATCACTGGAGGGGCCATCACTGGAGCGGTCGGCAGGGCCATCACTGGAGCGGTCGGCAGGGCCATCACTGGGGCGGTCGGCAGGGCCATCACTGGGGCGGTCGGCAGGGCCATCACTGGAGCGGTCGGCGGGGCCATCACTGGGGCGGTCGGTGGGGCCATCACTGGGGCGGTCGGCGGGGCCATCACTGGAGCGGTCGTCGGGGCCATCACTTTAGCGGTCGGCAGGGCCATCACTGGGGCAGTTGGCAGGGCCATCACTGGGGCGGTCGGCAGGGCCATCACTGGAGCGGTCGGCAGGGCCATCACTGGGGCAGTTGGCAGGGCCATCACTGGGGCGGTCGGCGGGGCCATCACTGGAGCGGTCGGCAGGGCCATCACTTTAGCGGTCGGCAGGGCCATCACTGGGGCAGTTGGCAGGGCCATCACTGGAGCGGTCGTCGGGGCCATCACTGGGGCGGTCGGCAGGGCCATCACTGTGGCGGTCGGCAGGGCCATCACTGGAGCGGTCGTCGGGGCCATCACTGGGGCGGTCGGCAGGGCCATCACTGGAGCGGTCGTTGTGGTTGCTGGGGCCACCGCCAACGTAGTTGGGAGTTCAGTGCAGCAGTTTTTAAAGTGGCTAATAAACATCTCCTTTCTCCCAATGATTCTTGGGCAAAAGCCACAGTGATAATGGCTGCTGGCCACACATTCGAGATGGCATTTATAGACATTATAACCTAAAAAAAGAGACAGAAAGTGGTTTAGAGGATTCTAGAAACAAACCAAAATGACTTTTTTGTTAATATGCAATTTGAAACAAGGTGTTTGTGCGAGAGCAATACATAATCATGTAATAATGTTTTCAGATATGACCTGAATTTTTGCAGATTGAATGTGTGATTATGGTCATATTGTGCCTACCCCAAATAAGGATACTATTCCAGCATTATTAACACTTCATAACCTGAATATAAATCAGATTTGTAATGTTCAATTTACACCTTAAGGAAACTTGGAGACCATTCAAAATTAAAAGGATGAAGTATACAATGATCATATAGAATTATAGATGGACTTACCTCCATATTTTACAATTGACCTCTGGTGGCTCTGCAAATGAGAAATCAGGCCAGGGTATGACCCGGTCCTTTCACAAAATGGACACTGGAAAGTATCCGAGTCCAATTTGTTTAGCACTGGGCGTGCTCCATCTCGGAGTGTTGTTTGGTTTGTCTATAGGTGAATAAAATACAATACAATTTAAGTAAGTTTAATATTGGAAATAGTTAACTCCTTAAACAAGCAGCAATGGACTGGCCTGTATAATGATATGGGACAAGCTGGTCATACTTCCTCACTTTCAGAAGGTTTAAAGAGAAACTAAGAATAAAAACTCATAAATTATTTGATCATTTATTTTAAACGTCAGGCCTAGTATGGCCACAAACCCCATCTAAAAACAGAGGCTCTGTCCTAATTACCTGATTGCATCCACCTGGGTTACTTGGTTCAACCCAATAACCTTATATAAGTTTACTTTAAAGCACACTTAAAATAATAATATAATGATACATATGTACATGTCTACAGTATAGCAACTAATACATGTTTAAAATAAATAAACTTTCAAACGTGTAAGAAACCAAATGAATATTTAAAACATACACAAAATCAGATTCTTGTAAAAATTTGAGTACAAGCATTGTTCCATCTGTCAAGCTAAGATATACATACATATATCTTAGCTCTTAGCTTGACATGCGTTCAGTTAGCATGTATGCTAACTGGACATGCTCGCTCAGTTAGCATACACATATATATATATATATATATATATATATATATACATATATATATATATATATATATATATGTGTGTGTATGCTAACTGAGCGAGCATGTCCATATATATGTATTCCATTCCTTTAAATTGAATATTTAAAATACAAATTAGCTAAATAAACACAATTGCACTGCGCTAAACAGCCAAATCGACAAACAACCGAGAACCTAAATAGTATGTAATTATATCTAAAACCACAAGATGTTAATTACCTGAAGTCGATGCGCCATATTGTTTGTTGTATGTTCTCTGTAAACCTCCATGTATCGTTAAGTATCCTTGCGTCAGCGTATCACGTGTTGGGCACGCTCTCTTCTGACCATATTTGGGAGTACAGCTTCCTACAGGTTCAACCTCCACCGACTGGCTGCGACTGCAGCTGGACCCTTCTCAAATTGATGGAGGCGTTGGCGCACGTTGACACGTTAGTTCTCCGCTCAGTCAGCTTATTGTCTGTTCTTTGGCACAAATCACACCTCATACCAGCTACCCCACAGCACCCCAAAAGAAAATCTCTGGCGCCGCCACTGTGGGCTAAGCCCCGAATGTTTCCAGGAAACGCCCCTGGTTCTACTCCTGACAGCAAGGAAAATGATCACAATCTCGTGGTTGAAACCACAACCTCCCAACATAACGCAATGGAGAGACAGATCAAAAAAGGTCTTTATTATGGAAAAAACTACAGCAAGACTACAACTGAAACTAGAAACATTTGAGAGAAGATGGAAACCGATAACACAAGTGATATCTGAGCTCTAAACACCTCCTTTTTATGTTTTTTCTTGTGTTTATTTTATTTACATATTATTTTTGGTTGGGTATTATTTTCTTTTATATTTAATTTTAACTAGCACCTGTTTCGGATTTGTAAGCATACCTGTACCGACTACCCAGGGAAACGTCAGAGAATTTAAATGAATGTCTGTATTTATGTATAATTTGCCAAGACTTGGAAGGAAAGGGGTAATGTATGTATGTGTATGTGAGCAATAACGTGTAGATTTCAGTGGACTGTAAACTCACTTTTTTTCTTTTTTTTTATGTGCATCTCCATGTTTGTTATATATTTGTGGAATATAAAAAAAACATACTTACCCCATTCTTTGTTACTCCATTTTAGATAACTTAGAAAACCTTATTTTTTAGTTTACAAAAAATCTAAATGTTGAATATGTTTTACTATAGTTAGGATAGAGGGAAAGCAAACATGTATTTATAATCGCATACTGGTGTATATCAAAGTTCAGTCAGAAATTGATATCAAAATGTACCAATGATAGATGCTTTAAATTTGATAAAAAACCCATTATTCAGTGTGAGTAGAGATTATTAATGTTTAAGAATGTATGGAACAATCCATGTTATATTTGTGCTAATTAAATGTAAGTATACCCCTTATTCTGACATTACATTTTTTTTTAATAATGGGTCATATTTGTCCCAAGGACAACAAGAAGGTTAAAGAGGGATGGCTCCATCTTTGCATCCAGGATCCAGCTGTGATGCTCCCTGATGCTTTGTACTTTTGTCAACATCAAGTGAGTTACAATGTCTTGATTTCAATTTGTTTACGTAAAAGACACTTTTTTTCTGCTGCTTGCATTCCTCCTGTTGCAAGTCAAACATGCACTACAGGAATCAAACTGTTCTGTTTTGTTTGTCATGTTGCATCATGGACTAGACTACAACTGCATATCAGTGTGCTACCCTGTGCTTCTGAATGATAATAAATTATCTTGAATCCTATAATTTTGATGCCACAGTATAATTTTTCTTAGAGAGGGTTTGGTGCCGGCATGCCTACCCACAGTCTCTGCTATGAGACATGTGAAGTAAGGTCTTGTGATATAAAACCATAGGGTGTTGGTTAAGACCAGCAGATACTTGTTAACGCGACACCAGTTGTGTTTCTCACTGGGATTAAAGTCAGTCATGGGCGTCGCAGCCATTATATGAGGGTGGGACAAGTCCCCCCCACCTTTTAAAATGATTAGTTTAGACCCCCACTTTTACTATGCGGAAAGTCCGTGAATCGGTCTATCCACTCGTCACTCTTTGTAGAGCGCTGTGTCAGTGCTTCATTATCAAATCCATTCCACTTGCTTATTGTGAGAATGCCCAAATCAATGAAATTCCGTACCATGTTTTCACTGCTACTTTGTACCAAGGCAGATTCTCAGAGCCGTACACATGAACCGTACACATGCTGCGTGTTTTGTGTAGCTGTGTCTTTAGTTGTAAAATGATGCGCGCCACAGTTTCCCCGCTGCGAGGCTCCGGCGCTAACAGTTCACAAGCGTGCTCCACTAGCACCCGGATATAAGGCGCTGTTATGAAAGAGGTGGAGGGAGAGTCCTCTCCTGTCAGACTGACAGGCTGATAACTACAGCTCAGTGAGGTAAAGCACTCTCTGAGAGGCAAGGGCGCCGGAAGCAGGGGGGCCAGGGGGCCATTGGCCCCCCCACTTTACAGCCCTGCCCCACATTCTCGCAGCAGCGGATGCCGCGGAACACTGTACACATCCGTTTCAATAATTCCCCTCTACTCTAAAGTCGCATCTAAAAAGAACGCCATCTGATCTAGCTGTGTATATGTTTGTTATTTTTTATTGTTATATTCAATCTCATTAGCTACAGGCATTTTTGAAGCTTGTAAAGGGAAGATGACAGCTCTCACTCGCCACTCTGCTCTTCCACAGCGCCGCTCCCCCTCCCTCCGCTGAAATTATGAATGTAAGGCGTATAGTAATCATAGATAACACGGCAGGGTCCGTTACAGTTCGTTTTCATCTGATTTCAAATAAATAAAGTCTTGGCTTTTAGAATATTAAACTTGTTTCGGCAAATTCAGATGATAAATACAACTTTGAAGCTTGTAACGACATAATTACAAGCGGAGAACGGAGTAACTTTACGTCACAGCAGGCATAACAACAGCCGGTGTTTCTCGAGTGTTTTTCCCGGGAAACAAACACAATACACACAAAGGCAAAAATACACAAACACACACACGTATATACACACACACACTCGCGAGCTCCCCCCAGACCAGTAATCCAAACGAAAATATTTTCCCTCCGTTACTACTTTGATCATTTGCTCCGATAATAATCAATCAGATCGATGGATATCCATCCATCCATCCATCCATCCATCCATCTTCTCCCGCTTATCCGTGGTCGGGTCGCGGGGGTAGCAGTTCCAGCAGAGAGCCCCAAACTTTCTTTTCCCTGGCCACATCAACCAGCTCTGACTGGGGGATCCCAAGGCGCTCCCAGGCCAGCGAAGAGATATAATCCCTCCACCTGGTCCTAGGTCTACCCCTTGGTCTCTTCCCAGCTGGACGTGCCTGGAACACCTCCCTAGGGAGGCGCCCAGGTGGCATCCTTACTAGGTGCCCGAACCACCTCAACTGGCTCCTTTCGACGCGAAGGAGGAGCGGTTCAACTCCGAGTCCCTCCCGGATGACTGAACTTCTCACCTTATCCCTAAGGGAGACGCCAGCCACCCTGCGGAGAAAACCCATCTCGGCCGCTTGTATCCGCGATCTCGTTCTTTCGGTCATGACCCATCCTTCATGACCATAGGTGAGGGTAGGGACGAAAATGGCCCGGTAGACAGAGAGCTTTGCCTTCTGGCTCAGCTCTCTTTTCGTCACAACGGTGCGGTAAAGCGACTGCAGTACCGCTCCCGCTGCTCCGATTCTCCGGCCCATCTCACGCTCCATTGTTCCCTCACTCGAGAACAAGACCCCGAGATACTTGAACTCCTTCACTTGGGGTAAGGACTCATTCCCTACTTGGAGTGGACAGTCCATCGGTTTCCTGCTGAGAACCATGGCCTCAGATTTGGAGGTGCTGATCCTCATCCCAGCCGCTTCACACTCGGTTGCGAACCGATCCAGTGAGTGCTGCAGGTCGCAGACCGATGAAGCCATTAGAACCACATCATCTGCAAAAAGCAGTGGTGCAATCCTTAGTCCACCGAACTGCAGACCCCCCCCCCCACGACTACGCCTCGAAATCCTATCCATGTATATTACAAACAGGATCGGTGACAAAGCGCAGCCCTGGCGGAGGCCAACCCTCACCGGAAATGGGTCCGACTTACTGCCGAGGACCCGGACACAGCTCTCGCTTTGGGAGTACAGAGATTGGATGGCCCTGAGTAGAGACCCCCTCACCCCATACTCCTGCAGCACCTCCCACAGTAACTCCCTGGGAACTCGGTCATACGCCTTCTCCAAGTCTACAAAACACATGTAGACCGGATAAGCATACTCCCAGGCCCCCTCCAGGATCCTTGCGAGAGTAAAAAGCTGATCCGTCGTTCCACGACCAGGACGGAATCCGCATTGTTCCTCCTCAATCTGAGGTTCGACAATCGGCCTGACCCTCCTTTCAAGTACCTTAGAGTAAACTTTCCCGGGGAGGCTGAGTAGTGTGATGCCTCTGTAATTGGCACACACCCTCTGATCCCCCTTTTTGAAAAGGGGAACCACCACCCCGGTCTGCCACTCCTTCGGTACTGTTTCCGACTTCCACGCAACATTGATGAGACGTGTCAACCATGACAGTCCCTCAACACCCAGAGCCTTCAGCATTTCTGGGCGGATCTCATCCACCCCCGGGGCTTTGCCACTGTGGAGTCGTTTGACGACCTCAGTGACCTCCCCCCGGGAGATTGGTGTTGATCCCCCGTCATACTCCAGCTCTGCCTCTAACATAGAGGGCGGAGTTGTCGGGTTCAGGAGTTCCTCAAAGTGTTCCTTCCAACGCCCTAACACTCCATCAGTTGAGGTCAACAACGTCCCATCCTTACTGTACACAGCTTGGATGGTTCCCTGCTTCCCCCTCCTGAGGTGTCGGACAGTTTTCCAGAACAACTTTGGTGCCGCCCGAAAGTCCTTTTCCATGGCTTCTCCGAACTTCTCCCACACCCGCTGCTTTGCCTCGGCCACGGCTGAGGCTGCTGCCCTTCGGGCCCGTCGGTACCTTGCAACTGCCTCGGGAGTCCCCCGGGATAACAAATCCCTGAAGGCCTCCTTCTTCAGTCGGACGGCTTCCCTGACCACCGGTGTCCACCAGGAGGTTCGAGGGTTACCGCCCCTTGAGGCACCTAAGACCTTGAGACCACAGCTCCCTGCCGCGGCTTCGGCAATAGAGGCTTTGAACACCGCCCACTCTGGTTCAATGTCCCCAACCTCCACAGGAATGCCCGAAAAGCTCCGCCGGAGGTGTGCGTTGAAGGCCTCCTGAACTTGGGCCTCCTCCAGACGTTCCCAGTTCACCCGAACTACACGTTTGGGCTTACCAGGTCTGTCCAGAGGCTTCCCCCGCCACTCGACCCAACTCACCACCAGATGGTGATCAGTTGACAACTCCGCCCCTCTCTTTACCCGAGTGTCCAAAACATACGGCCTCAGGTCTGATGATACGATAACGAAATCGATCATGGACCTTCTGCCTAGGGTGCTCTGGTACCACGTACACTTATGAGCATCCTTATGTTTGAACATGGTGTTTGTTATGGCCAATCCATGATCGATGGATATCCATCAAATCCAAATGTGGAGATGACAGCTTTGTAAATACCGGAGTTAATAACTGGAACTTTTCACAGAGTGTGTTCAAAAAAAGTGCGCTTACTTCAGTCAAACACCAGTCAACATTCAGCTTGTCAAACAAGAGCGTATTGAGCAGGAAAAAAGGAAAGATGGAATGATGGAGCAACTGCGCTGTCATATGTGTGGGCTGGACCTGTATAGTTTAATTTACAGGAAAGGAGTGAGCAGAGGGTAGAGTTGTCCATTCTTGTTCTGTTTTCTGTGACTATCTTCCTCCCCATGCTGAACACCCTCTCAGACTTTCAGTTGTGCGCGCTACTAAAGAGACGCGTTACCATGGAAACCAAACAATGTTGTAGCTGTATTGAAGTCCGAGTGGAAACAGTAACATTTGGAGCGTTATGTTAGAATGAAACAGGTCGTGACTCACAAATCAGATTTAGTCAGAAATCGGGAGAAATGCGGGATAAATATGACCCCGGGACCGGGAGGAAATCGGGAGTCTCCCGCGAAACTCGGGAGGGTTGGCAAGTATGTCACATACACACGCACTTTTTGGCCCCCCCACTTCTGAAATGAATCCGAGAGGTGGAGGAAAGGACTCTCCTGTCAGACTGAGAGGCTGATAACTACAGCTCAGTGAGGTAAAGCACTCTCTGAGAGGTGGAGGAGAGTCCTCTCCTGTCAGACTGAGAGGCTGATAACTACAGCTCAGTGAGGTAAAGGACTCTCTGAGAGGTGGAGGAGAGTCCTCTCCTGTCAGACTGAGAGGCTGATAACTACAGCTCAGTGAGGTAAAGCACTCTCTGAGAGGTGGAGGAGAGTCCTCTCCTGTCAGACTGAGAGGCTGATAACTACAGCTCAGTGAGGTAAAGCACTCTCTGAGAGGTGGAGGAGAGTCCTCTCCTGTCAGACTGAGAGGCTGATAACTACAGCTCAGTGAGGTAAAGGACTCTCTGAGAGGTGGAGGAGAGTCCTCTCCTGTCAGACTGAGAGGCTGATAACTACAGCTCAGTGAGGTAAAGGTCTCTACACACCAACCTGAGACCAAAGAACGCGTACCGAAGGCGTCCCGACTTTTACGTCAGCTACGTCAGGCTTCGTTGGCTTCGTCGGATAAAGCCGCCCGCCTACGAACACACCGCAAATACTTCAGCCAACGAGTGGCAATAACTCTCCTTACCAGCAGGCGGCGGTAGTGTGTATTCGTCATTCAAAAGAGGCAACAACCGGAAGACAGACTGCGTTTTATACACCGAGAGAAGAAGAACAGACTTAGTAATATAAACAGTTGATCAGTTGGTCTTCACTTTCTTCATTCCATGCCGTCATGATAAAAAAGAAACTCTTGCGTCCGGGTGAGATGAAAATTAGGAAGATTAGCCGTCTGTGTGTGCCTTCTTATCGTTTGTTTTGGTCCCTCACTTCCGCTTCACTTCTGATGCACTGATTCGCTAAGCTGAACAGCCAATCAGAGTGATTGATTTGTCCCGACGTTCTTTGGCCTCCCGCGGCCTCCCGCCGCCGATTCAACATGTTGAATCGGCGGCGGGAGGAGGCGGGAGGGTTGAAAATGTGCCGTAAAGAGACGACACACCAACCTGAGTAGTGCGACGCGAATGCCCGATTGCCTCTGACGGCTTCGGACGGCCTCTGACTCCCAAAGTCGGGCCGGTGTGTAGAGGCCTTAAAGCACTCTCTGAGAGGTGGAGGAGAGTCCTCTCCTGTCAGACTGAGAGGCTGATAACTACAGCTCAGTGAGGTAAAGGACTCTCTGAGGGTTTAGATAGTTCACCTTAGTCTAAGTAGTGGGTCTCAAACGGTTTGGTAATCATTTATGTAAATAAGTATTTCCAAGGCACACCTTTATATGATCATTATAGTTATAAAAAACAAGAGAATAACAGGTATGAAATCATTCCAACTCATACTATAGGACAGTAAAACAAACATACAGGTTAAAAGGGGAGTGATTTGTAAAATATGCATAAAGAAAAAGTAAATGTGTTTACAGTTCTGTTTCATATGGGTGTTGAGAGTTGTATCCATAGATCTCTTCATGTTGCCCTCAAAGTGCACCAGATTGATGCTTTTAACTTCAATATTTTAAAAAAAATCTTCCCGGGGGAGCATGCCCCCGGACCCCCGAGGAGCTGAGTTCCACCACCTGCCCACACCCCCTGTCAAATTGTCCCACCCACATTGAGGATGCTTCCTATGCCCATGAAGTCAGTGTTCTAACATTTAGCTGTCAAAGCTGTAGGCTGGGCTAAAATAAAAAAAAGACCAGAAACTAACTTCCACTGCTGAAGGGATAACAGTTTGCCTGACTTCTTCATCTGGTTATTATTATGTTTTGTTTTATGTGTAGCTACATTTAACCAGCATAGTTCAGAAACTCTTTTTCTTCGAGAAGGCCTTCAAAAAACCTGAAGCCGAGTGCTCTCCCTTGATCCCTTCTTTAGTTATCCTCCATTCAGACCTGAATGCAGTAAACTTATTTTCTCCAGTGAGTCCTCAGCTTTCTGTCACAGGATGTTCCTCCTTTTTGGAAGTAAACCAACTTTTCTGAGAGTCTGTGTTAAAGCGTTCCCTACCTGAGAGCTCCTCCTTGTGGCACTAAGTACTCAGGGAGCTCTTTTTAAAATATGTCCTTTCGGTTCTAAGCTCTGTCTTGAGACTGATGTCCTTGTGAGCAGCTCCTTGTGAAAGCTTTTCTACAGAGGACCATGTTTGTACTTCTTTTTTTTGATCTCGCTTTGGATCACAGCTTCGTACTTCTCACTAAAGTACCAACCTTTATCTGTGGAAATGTTTTTATAAAACCCATGCTTTCAAAGAAGAAGAGAAAGTAAATGAGTTAGTATGATCAAAACCAATTCCATTTCACCTCATGTTGTTTAGTATTTTTGTTGAGTCTTGAAGCAGCTTTCAGTAAAACAAAAACAAGACCCTCCACAACAACCTCAAGACGGTCATTGTCATGTCAAGACAGGATTCCAAGTTTCCTGAAATAAATGACTAATAGTCATCATATAACTCATGCAATTAAATTAATAAGTGGACACAAAGACTTGCAGTTGGGTTTGCTAAAGCTTTAGACAAAATATGGAGAAATTACAGATAATGTAGGCTTGCTTTGATAAAGCCATGGCCGACACAAATGTGTTACTTTGAATTGGAAAAAGGTAAAATAAACTGCCGAAGGAAAGGCCAAGTAATACTTCTGCTTAAACCTCTAAATCTAAATGTAATATTCACATTTACAGTTAATTACAGATGACATGATAATGATAAAGCTAGAAAACGCTGTCTAAACATTTTTTACATAAAATTGACACCCACATTTCAGAAAACAGAGCATAGTTATTATTAGGAACTGCTGCCCTCCGGTGCTAGAAACATGTAAGCGTTATTTGACACGTGATCAACTATGAATCGAAATCTCCCGCGCATGCGCAAGCGTACTGAGCCGACACATTTCAAACTGAACGGCGGGTTGTTGAAGCTGACTGAATCCAAACAACAAACGTTAATTGTCTAGAATATTCAAAACGAGTAAGAAAATGACGAGCACGTTGAACGGAATTACTCTGAAGGGAAGTGCCGAGCTTGTGGCCGATTTCTTCTGTAAGTATTTATTTAAAAACGTTGTTTTTAGCTCGACAGACATGCAGTGCTAATGTGCTAACAGGCCTGTGTATTGTTAGTTTGGAACGCTCAGCATTGCCCCATTATCTGAAATGTGTTGGTAGGTTACGCTTTATTTTATATTTGAGCACGCAACAATCAACCAAACTCGATTTGTATTTTGTTTTTGTACTATACTTTAGGCTATAACGTGTTCCTACGTAAGTGTACCGTTCTTATTGTACATCCATGAAGTGTACCGATGTATAAATGCACCGCCCACCTGGACTTTCCTGGTGAACCTTTCCAGTGCACCAAAAGCCGCTCAACAGATCAAATTAGAATAACTACATTTTGTTTTGTTTTATGTACGTTGTGCCGAAGTCATTAGATCTCTAACGTTTCTGGAAATTAACGATGGTCGCTAAGTATATTTTGCTTTTCAGTATGGCAGCATTTCTAACGTTACATGGCCATACTAGAATTGGAGGACATTTTCTTTCCCACATATGACATTTCAAATAGTCCATGCCAAAATGCTAAAAACATGAACGTGTCCTTACACAAAATGGGAATACTGTTATAGAAACATTTGAAATATCATTTAAAATATCAAATAGCTATAGTTTTCATATTTGTCTTACTTTTGTCATTACTGTATTTTCCCAGAATATGAATTGCTTTTTTTTGTTATTGGCACCATGGAGCTTACATGCGAGCAAATCTAGATCAGCCCACACCTCTAAATGAGGAACAATATAACGTACGATGACATTTTGATTGTCTCTCTCCTCCACAGCATTTGGCATCAACAGCATCCTGTACCAGAGGGGCATTTATCCTCCAGAGACATTCAGCAGGGTCACCCACTACGACATGAGCCTTCAGCTGACCACTGATCCCAAACTGAAGAACTACCTGACCAACGTGGTGTCTCAACTGAAAGGTAGCTCAGCGGATGCTTTCTATAGCCCTTTAATGACTCGCATTTAGGATTTCACCGCCTGGTTTTCCCAGGGGATTTCCACTATAGGTGGTGTCATAACACTGGGACAAGTGAACCCTGAACTTTCATTTGCATTAAGGCTTTTATGGATCATCGTGGTTCACCATATGGCCGAAGCATTGCTTTGTTTTTATTAATCACTCTTGGCTCTTTACTGTACCCGTTGAACATTGTATATACTAGATAACATTGGATGAATGGCCATGAATATGCCAACGATCAAATATTTCATTCCTCCAGGTTTCTGACCACAGAGATTGTCTAGCCCAGCGGTTTTCAAAGTGTGAGCTTCAGGGGAGGCGCAGCGTGAGAAAAAAATAACGAGAAAAAGACGAGTAAAGTGTCATTTGCACACGTTTGGCTGTCTGTGGAGACCGAGTTCCCCCACCTCGCCAAAAAGGCTGTAAAAGTGCACCTCCACCCAGGGGCGGACTGGCCATCTGTGTGTTCTTGAGAATCACAGAATGGCCGGTCGTCGTTATGTTTTTAAACGGCAACGACAAAGGTCCGTTTAGCGGGCCGTTTTCAACGCAGTGAGCCCCCCCCCTGCATTATAGCAACAACAACAATAATAATAATAATAATTGGGAGGGGGGGCGCGGCTGTTCTTGTGTTCTCTGAGGGGAGGCTCACCTTCCCACACTTTGAAAACCCCTGCTCTAGCCTGATTCCAAACTCAAATATTTGAAGGTAACTAGAATTTAAGATGAGAAATAGCAACACATTCTCTCATCTAAACAGCTGTGAATCATTTTCTGTTGCAGAATGTATCAGTCAAGTAATTGTTTTAGCTGTACTTGACTATTCTTACATCTGATATTTTAAAGCACATGTTCAACTTGCCATTCTGCTGCATTTATCTAAGCACTCAAGCTGCTTTGGAAATAATATTTTCAGAACAAGTTCTGATTAAAATGGCCATGATCTCTTTTTTTACAGCATCAGCATTTTGAGACTGCACATGAAAACAATCTTGTGTCACACTACAAATATGTAAAACAATGTTAACAGAACAGGAAGCAGACGTATGCCCCACTCTGAGTAAATTAAGCTCTCAGTCCCTGAGTCATTCCAAGTTGACTTAGAGAATCCATGCTTATGTCCACTGTTTTTAATATCTATTGTGTACTGTCATAAATAGCATTTTGGTATTGGATTATTTTCAGGCTATCCATGCAGTGTAAGTAAATGTTTTTGTCTCTTTTGCAGAGTGGCTGTTTGAGTGCACAGTGCAGAAGTTTGTGTTGGTGATCACATGTCTGGAAACCAACGAGGTGCTGGAGAGATGGCAGTTTGACATCGACTGTGACAAATCAGCCAAGGAGAGCAGGTCAGAATACTCTCCTCAAAACACTGAATTAGTGATGTCTATTCAGCGGAATTCTTTCACATATTTTAATCTGTAGTGTAGGTGATAACAAAGGATTTAAGTGTGATAGAATTGTCATATCCAATGGTAAAATGTGTTGTGCACTTAAAGTCCAGTGGGTGGCAGTCAGAGCACACGTCAAAGTCTGATCTTTTTCTTTTTTCTTTCTACTGAAAATATTAGGTGTGTGTATCCAAAATCTGATATAGCTTTTTAGCTTTTAGTATTTTGGTTGTCCAGAGAACTATAAAATAACAATAGTTAGTTTTCAGACAACCAAAACCATTAAAACACATCAATGAGCAACACTGTTGCTCATTGTTACTTTATTAAGATGAACACACACTAGTTCATCTTGACTAAATCCCAAAATACATTGTCCTGTTTTCTTGTCTTTGATTTAAAACTAACAGGGCCAGCTGTTGTAGGGAAAATAAAAGGCTGGTTTTAAAATGAATCTATATATTTGTTACCCTGTTTTTAGATGGAAGTAGTGATAGACACACATCAATGACCGTATAATAGCATGTTCGTTAACTCACTTGTTCTTATGTGTTTCCCAGTGCTCCCAGAGAGAAGTCCATTAAGATCATTCAGGATGAGATCCGCTCGGTGATCAGACAGATAACTGCCACAGTCACTTTCCTGCCCCTGCTGGAGACCCCATGTGAGTATCCAGACCCTTTTCTACCAACAAACTGTTTGTCTTATGGGTCATCCCAATGTCCCTCCTCATCTCGTCCCTCCTCCAGCACAGAGGAAACAACAGCGGGGATACAATACAAATGTAATATATAAATCTCTTTATATAAATAAAGGAGATCCTACTCAATAAAAACATTAAAGTGAAATATACTTACTCGCACATAATATGTACTGTTGTTATCGGTGATCTGTGTGGATAAAGGACACCGAACTTCAAACAGTTTAATGGTAAAATGGATTTATAAATATGGATAATATGCCTATCAAATCTTTTAGTGATATTTTTTCTCTCTTCTGTAGAAGAATTTCAATTACACCATCCAATACGAATGTGCATCTGAAACAAGCTCTAACAACACAATATAAGATCTATTAAGCCACCAATTATTATTATTATTATTTGTATTATTATAACTGCTACTCCAAAACTTACGTTACACGTGGAAACAAATACAGGACCGAAAATAATACATTAAAAACCATGAATAAAAAGAGATGGACAAATTCATTGTAACAAACGTGGAAACAAAATAAACAGGTGATAAGACTGTGCACACGCCAGCAGTAAAGGGCGTCGTTTAAAAGTAACGCTCGAGTAAAAGGATATCCCATCATACCTGAGGACTCCTCCATCCCCGCATCTTACGGGGCGGGACTAAGGAGTGAGGAAGAGACTGGTGAGGGAAACGATGAAGCCTTAGTATTCAGGTGTGGGTGATAAGCAGCTGACTTCTCCTTCACCATCTGACCTCTGCCTCCTGTTCTCCAGGTGCCTTTGACCTCCTTGTCTACACAGACAAAGACCTGATGGTTCCTGATAAATGGGAGGCGTCTGGGCCGCAGATCATCGACCAGTCAGAGGAGGTGCGCTTGCGCTCCTTCACCACCTCCATCCACAAGGTGAACAGCATGGTGGCGTACAAGAGGACCGACTCTGTTTAGACTCTCTCACACAGAGAACCCAAAGTTGTTCTGCTGTCATTTCCTGATCGTGCCTGTGTCTTTCTTTTTCTTCTTGAGAAGAATGTGACAACAACCTGGTTTGTCTACGTTGATGTAAATATTTCTCATGAGCATTGATCCAACAATTTGGAACAACTGTGTCTTTTCTTTCCTTTATTGTTTCCCCTTTCTCTTAAGTCGTCAACTTCTGTTAGAAGATAGTGGTTTATATGTAAAACTTTTATAAAATGTCGTAAATAAATGTCTTTCTCAAACGTTTTTCATTGTCATGGGTTAACCGCATCTGACCAGAAGGTGGCAGTGCATCCTCACTAGTTGGTTCCAGGTGATTATGTGGGATTGTAGTTTACACAGTATGTCATGTTATAGAAGAAATCCACAGAAAAGAATCATTATCTTTATTGGAACATACAGTTTACTTGGCTCACAGTGTTCAGTGGTGTCGACAGATGCAGATGTGGAACACCTCCTTTATAAAGGTACCCTATCAGCATATTACATCGACAAATCTCTTATCTAAAAAGCATCTTACTGGTGTAATGCCCTCTAATGTAAATGCAACTCTTAGACTTAGAAAACAACATCTCTGGAACAACCCAGAGACTGAAGCAGTAAGGAAATATATATTTAGTATTGAAGAAGCACAGAGGTCAGGCACATGTACTAAGTCCTGGAGACATTCAGGATACAAAACAACCACTGGTACAAAATTCTGAGCATGTGTCTGGATACGTGCTTTAGTAAAGACAGGGCTGTTAGTCAAATCTACCTGGGTGTTACTGAGCGTACTGATACTAACTACACTTTGTAACAGCCTGGGCAGGTCCCTGCTTGACCTTAATGAAACTTTGTAGATACTGTAACTTGAAATGATCTGTTCAACTGAGCTTCAGAAATGCAACTCAGTCCAGACTTAGCTTAAAGGTTAACTAACCCTCAAATAACCTGCCTCCTAGCATATGTAAAACTTGCACGCAGGTTTCATAGTGTGTGATGGTCCACTGCTCAGTGTAGCTGAGACAGTTGATGTAGAGCTTGTAGGCAGAGCTCAACACCAATTACTGTCCCAATCGCTGTCTGCTAGAAAGAAGTGGAACCTGGTGGAGCAGTGACTGTCAGTAGAAGCAGCACAGTTAGATGTAAGTCCATGTGTTGTGAAACTGCAGAGATATAAATCTTGTTCGTCACCCGGGCTGAATTCTTGGCCATTCTTTAAAGTTTGTTACATTTCTTGTATATCAATTGAAGACAAGCTTTAATAAGATTAATTTAAATTTGATAGGACACTGTTTATAAAATACGGTGTACCTGGGCTAGATGACACAATCTTATTGGTTGATTTTCAGTTCTGTTCTATTGTTGGTGGATATGCAAAGAACGTCATACTAGTAAATCATGACACTGTCTGGTCCGGCTGCTCCATCCTTTAATTTCTAAAAATATAAAACAAACATTCCTTTGAATTGTGGATTGCTCCTATTCTATCATAACGGCAGTGGAAAACGTCCAAATTACAGGCCTTTTCTTTGGAACAGCAATACAAAACTACACATCCAAATGGCACCCGAAAGTGTTGTTCCTAAGAAAGGTTCAAAAATAGGTTTTTTTTTAAATATGAAAACTGCTTTTTACTATATAAAGAATTGTGTGCTGTTGACAAAAGACTGACCTTACAATATAGAAACTCTAATAAATACATAAAACAAAAATAAATACACAATAGTTAAGACAATGAGTGAAAACATTACAAAAGACTCAAACCCTTGTAGTGCTGTGAATGAAGACACACTTACCAAGTTTCTCAGATGAATGTGACACTATGTAATGTATATTATGTACATATGTCTACAGAACAATATCTGTCTCCACCAAACTGGTGCTGATCCCCAGAGATCTGTGTCACCATTCAGTGTTTTCCTAAAATATACTAACTGTGAGAGATAATGTAAGTGAGACTTGACAACATGACAGTCACTCTGTGCAAAAATAAAAAAAAAGGCTACTGTAATAAATATAGCTTAGTGCTGACTGTTGTTTTCTCTAGTGACAGCCATGAAATAACGTGATGACAGGAAGACAAGTCTCACAAAGTTTCCCTAAAATGAGCATGACCTCTGGAACAAGGATCATACCTGTTTGTGAAACAGTAGGCTAACAGTTAGCTTAAGATACTTTATCAATTTGTTTAATGTTTTATTCGGTCTTACTTTCACAGATTTAGTAATCATTTGTATCTGTACTCACTAAAGATTTCGCTAAGATCTGGGTACAGAATCCGGCTGGGCCAGAAATGTGCTGTGGGATGATCGGAGGGATGTAAACAAGCTTAGCCAGATCATCCAAACTCATTCCTTTACATGGAGTTTTGTTAGCCTCAAGGTTAGCTACAACACAGACTGCTAACCACACCAACTTAATGTGGCAAAGGAACCTTTAGCCTGGAGGACCCCTAAGTGTTGGACTTGTAGAGGTTAATTCACCATCCGGTGCAGGCCTTCCAACCATAACCAAAAAGTGTACCTCGCTGCTTTGACCCCTGTATGATGCCCGGTTTCATAGTGTTATTATGTTAAAATGTTAACTATAGTACATATTGATCTTAAAGTTTGACATTTGTATTGAATTTAAGCAATTGTTGGTTTCTTGATCTTGTGTTTATATAAAATTGTTATTTTTAACATTATTTAGGTAGAGGCTTTAAATAAGCCCAGGTTTTTTTTTACCTCTTCCTGCACTGTTGGTCTGTTGTTTTCTAGGATGTTTGTGTTTTATTAAATTATGCAAAACCATTAAAACCTTAAAACCTTAGTCGGCCCCCAGTACTTAGTATCTCAGTATCTACTAGATGGATTGTAATGAAATTAGTACAGACATTTATTGTTCAAAGAGCACTAATTCTAATGACTTTGGTGATCCGCTTCCTGAAGCAATACTTTAGTTAATGACTAGAGGCTCAGAAACAAATGACTTTCCCATCATAATTAGCTTTAGTGCTAATCAGCTGTTTATTAGCTGTTATTAAGGAAACATTAAACATTACAGCAACACTATGCGCTAAACGTCAGCATGAAAGCATTGTGCTTCTGCTAGCATGCTTGTGTTAGCATTCAACTCAAAGCTTGGCTGTCCCTGGCTCTTAGTCTTATTGTAAGGTTTAGTGAGTACAACCTTATCATCACAAATAGGAAGGGTGGGCAAACCTATGAAAGTAAGATCAAAGTTGTAGGTAACTGGAATTATTCTTAATTTAGAAAAACTCTTGGTAAAAGTTTGGAACTGAACCTTTTTACACAAAAACTCATATTTGTCCGTTTAGATATCATGCAAATTTCATGAAATGTTGTGAGACCAGGTTGGACATGGACATTAATGTTGGTTTAAAATCAAACTCGTGTTGGGATCACATGAAGCCGTTACCCAGCCCCTTCTCACACTCCTCGGCCAAACACTTCCAACGCTGCCTGTTCTTCTGACATCCTTCCAACAACGGGAGCAGTACTCCGACATGCCAGACAAGGTCTGTGACGGAGACAAAGAGATGTTATTTACCTTGGGAAAATGAAATGAGCATTGTACTAAAATACAGAATTCATTCATCTTTCTAGCAAGTGGCAAATTTAAAGGACGAATGCCATTGGCAATGTCAAAATAACTTTTCCAGCATTCATTCATTTCAATCGACGCAATCTGTGGTCACTGCAGGAGAAATTGATGATATACCTCATATAACTGAGTGCAGATGGCATCAATGAAGGACACCTGCATGCTGGGAATCTTATCTCTTTTCTCCCGATTCATCAGGTCCTAAAGTGAAAGGTTCGGAAAATAAATACTTGTAAAGCAAATACAAAGATGGCAGAAATGTATCCAAATCACATCATATTTCGTGTTCAGTATGGAGTTTCAGACAACAACAAGAACCACATTTCTGAACCATTAGCAGGACAGTCCCACTTGATCTGTAACATGCAACTATTTGTCAGGTGACACAAAAACGTCAGCTGAGCATCATCAGTTTAGCCCTTTAAATCAGATGCTGCGTGTTTTGGTGATAAACTGGAACACAGTACATACAAAAATGAAAACTGAATTGAAAAAGATCCCAGTGGCATACCACAGCTTTTGTTCTACTTCTTTTAAAGGTTTGTAGAACCCTGATGTGACACTGCACTTACGATGGGTTCAACGTTCAGCTCCCGCCTCTCCTTATCCCCCTGCTCGAAGAACTCAGTGGCTACCAGCTCGGCAACCTGTATCAGAGTTCAAATTAAATCTTAAAAACAACATGTTGATTCTAAAATTCAGTGGACAAAAAAAGAACATATCAAGGAGTTATTTCTTTACACTGTTATCAATGTTAAGACTTTTAGTTCCAAAAGTATTCTAAAACAAACATATATTCAAATGTGATGAAAGGTAAAGAAACAAAAATTGATCACAAGTAAAACACAATTTCCTCTGTCAAGATCCCTCGTGTTATATCACACTGCTGCTATGCTGCTGTATTTAACCCTGGAACCCTGGCATATTTGTGGCACTTGAATTTTAGTGGAGGCATTTTCATGAGGTTGATTTTGGGAACTAAGTTGGGATATTGTATCGTGGATACAAACATGTCAAACAGCCTGAGTTAAATCCACTGAAAAAGAACCAGTTAGACCAAGACTCTATAAAAAAGGCAAGGAAGAACACATGCAACGACTTGAAGAAACAAGTACACTAAGAGACCAAGAGATCTGCCAAAAGAGTGCTAGTGACTGAGTTAATAGTCTCCATGTGATTACAGAGCTAAATGAAATGTGACTGCAGCCCCAGGCTCCAATCAGCATCTCTCAGTATGTGTGGAAGCCATCGGCAGCTCACTGATAATAACAGCTGACAGGGAGACAGCTTATTACAGCGACTCAAAACCAAAACTAGTCGGGCTAAATAACTTAGTCTTTATTTACTTTACCCATGTCAGTCAAAACAAAAGTATTTTTTGTCTGCATAGCTGAGCAAGTTAGCTCCACACCAAAATAACTTCAGTGCTCAGGGGCAACAGCAAGAACAAAGCCACGACTGGATCTATGAAAGCATTTCCAACTGTTCATTTTGGGATGCTTGCACACTTTGGCCATATGTTCATAAACAGTTTGGTAAGGCAAGTAAATCCAAGTCCGTGAGGGGAGATCATATCATGTGAAACACATTATAGTTACATGACTTCAGCTAAGGAGCTTCTCATTAGCCTCTGCAAGGGTCTATGGATAGAGGGGGTCTTATGCTGTACAGATTGTAAAGCCCCCTGAGGCACATTGGCACTTTGTGATATTGGGCTAAATTAAAGATTGATTGCTTTTCTGTTTTGGAGTGGGATAATAGCCTGAGTTCAACACAGGCTATACTCCTACATACCAGCATGAAAAAAAGGGAATATGAAACGTAGTATAATTAATATTCATTAATGATTTCAGATAAACCTCAAACTAAGAGAATAAATAATCCACTGATCAAAGCGTTTATTTGTAAGCACAAATCTTCTAACTGTATCCATGCTACACCTCGCTCTCTGTAACGTGTTCCCACACCGTCACATGAAGGATACATTCACCCCGTCATATTGGTTATTTAAAGCTACACTCACCAATGTTTTAATATCAGAATTTGATCCACTGACTTATTTGTACTCACAGAGAATTCAAACACACAAACATGAACACATGGACACTGGACAGAACCATGTAGATGTTGGTGGCAGTTCTTTGGTCACTTCTGTGGTAAGCTACTGAATCCACTAAGCTTTAAAAAGGTTTAAACCATACTACAGGTTTCAAGGCATGACAACTAAAATGAAACTCCAATGTTCATCTAAAGCCAAAATGTACCCATGCGGAGGAGAAAGAGGAAACACTCAGTTTATCTGGTCTGGCATCAGAGTGCGTGTTTGAGTTAGAGAAAGTATTTGCATGTTTACATTCCAAATTAATTTTGAGAGGTTATCTGAGGAGAGGGCCACATCTGTTTTTATTAAAGAGCACTGACTTGTCAACACAAACAACCTCACACACACACACACACACACACAGTGTTTTGCCTGCCTGAACCTCTCTCCACTGTCACTATGGTTCCTAACGAGGCGCAGACTAACGAAGCTCACGGAAACATTAACCCATAGGGAGACTGCTCTGACATGGGGATGCTGAAAGAAGGGTGTGTGAGTGTGTGTGTGTGTTTAAAAAGTAAATAGAAAGATACTGTAATTATTACAATGCTCTTTACAATTAGAAACCTAAAAGCATGTTGCGGTTCATTAGTGATGTCACATTAGTCATAAGCAGAGGTGGAAGAAGTACTTGGTTCCTTTACTTGAGTAAAAGTAGAAGTACTTTGGTTTAAAATACTCCATTACAAGTGAAAGTCCTGGACTCAAAATGTGACTTTAGTAGAAGGACAGGAGTATTGTCAGCTAAATGTAATAAAAGTAAAAGTACCTATTATGCACAATGGTATTATATTATTAAAGAATATTCAATTATGCATTACTTTAATTCCTTACAAATACATGGAAGAGCCTTAAAATATTGCAGTTTGTTAATATAAAGACCATTTTAGATGTTTCTAAATATATATTGGTAGTACAGTACTGCATTATGTCATGTGTTTTTATATGTATATAACTATGAGTTTTTTTTAGCAGCAACCAGCAGAGCACTAGCTAAATCACAGCGGTGTGGGGGGGGGGTTACCCTCTTCTGCACGGGCCAGGGCTTGGTGATGGCTGAGATGTCACACGCCGTCATCAGCATTGACCTGAAGAGGAACACAGAATGGCACGTTGGTGTTCATAAAGCCACTCCCTATCTCATCGTCAACAGTAGCTCTTCAGAGCATTAGGTCATCAAACCACAGTGAGTTCTGGTGCATGGCTATATTTCAGTATGTTGAAATAACACAGAAACAAAAATACCATGTTAGTGAAGAGAGAACTCGGTTAAGATGCTTCAGTTGCACAAACCTTTAATATTCAAGTTACATTTGTATCAATAGTAGTCACTTTGGAATGTTTTCACTTTTTTCTTTAAATAGCCATTGATTTGTAAAAAATAAATACTTACAGTCACATTTATACAGCACTCATTTTGGGAGAAATGCTCATATCAAGAGTGATGTGAGTCTGTATGTTCAGAAGCCTACACAACTGGAGCCAGGATGTGATGGGTTCCAAACCCATGGATATCATGTGACAACAGTTTGCCTCTGGGCACTGAACAATATTTATTGGGTTGCAGAATGGCCAGAGGATATTTTGACTAAGGTATGAGTTGTGCGAACGTATGAGTTAAGAGACAATCTCTCTGAGTGGATGGTTTCCGGGAACCAGAACCTAGTTTTCAAGCAAACTTTAAGATGAAGAAATAAAATCTAAATCCTCATCAGATGATAGCCGGTTCCATGGTTTGTATTTCGGCACGTGCATTTTGCCTCTTTTTCTCTCCACAAAGAACTGTTAACCTGCATTTAACCAAACAGGCTCAAACGTGATTGGTCAATACTACTCAAATAAAAAATCAAATCAAACTTTATTTATATAGCACTTTTAATACTCAAAGGTAACTCAAAGTGCTTCACAAACACATACAAAAAAATAAATAATACTATCTCCCCCATCCCGGGTATATTCAGAGTAACGCATAGCTTTGTGATTCATAAGAACTCTCAATACCAACGCAGGACTGAATAAAACAGGAATAAAACAAGAATGAAATAAGAATACAATTAGAGAAAATAGGAAAATAAAATGCAATTCAGTTAAAAGCCAAATTTAAAAGTTGGACTTGACTGTGAAGGTAAACCAGAGGGCTACTAATCAGGAAGTTTTAGGACGGGAAACAGGGGAAACCTGGCCTGGCTCTGTTGGGTGCAGTGTTGCAAACTTGGAACGTTATTTGAGTTTTGAAGACTTGGAACTCACCTCAGTAAGTCTCTGTGATGTTCGTCCTCCCAAACAAACTGGCTGTTCTTGGTGAGCTCAAAGAATTCACCACGCCTTCTGAACACACACACACACACACACACACACACACACACACACACACACACACACACACACACAATGATACAGATAATTGTCCTCACAGAATAAAACCTACTTAGGTCTTCACCACCCACCGTCTAGACTGAGAGAGGGATTTGTTAAGAGCTGTTATCACTGAGACGGATGAATGTAAAAGAGAGAAAAAAGGGGGTAGGAAGAAGGAAAACATGAAATAAAATGTGGGAAGGAAAATATATCTAATAATGTAGTATTTTCCTAAACCAAATTGTGGTCTCCACCAGTCCACCAATTCATATCTGTGGATGTTGCATGTTATTAAACCAGCTCTCATAATTACAGAAAAGATAATCATTGCAATAAAATCCTGCAAACTGCTTTCAGTGATAAAGCTTGGATAAACCCACTGTACATTAGCTGCATTAACAGCAGCTGGTGAACATAGTGTAGCATTGAGCAGATACTGTGGGGGTTATTTTAGAAAATACAGTTTGAACAACTTTCCAAGAGGCCCTGTTAAGCTGTTGGGGGGTTTCCCTCTCCTGTAGTGTGTTCTATAGGTTTTAGTGCATGTAAATGGTCTGCAAAGGCTAAAATCCCTGAGTTTCTCTGCTCCTCGAACCGGGGTCCTTCGCACAGGGACTAACTGCCAGTCCAGGGGCCTCAAGCTCAATTAGGTGGCCCAATATGTCCTCATTAAGCTTTACAAGTACAAAGAGTTTCTGTATAGTAATCTAAGTGATATATTTTGTAAAGTGCTGATTGAATGTAATCAGTCATAAAACGACAGAATAACCCCTGTCTCTTCCCTCTGCCCATGTTGACTCTTCCTAAGTGATTCCCCCTCTCTGCTGCTCTCCAGTCAGACTTCCATCTGGGCTTGACGTTTGGTACGTACTTCATGTACAGAGCCAGGTCAGTGGCCAGAATAGCCCTCTCGATCATCTTCAGAGTGGCCTTGTACTCGTCCAGGGAGAGGGCGCTCAGGATCTGGTTTCCCTGGAGAGGCAGAAACACAAGAATAACAAGTGCGAGTGCAAGAACAGATTGAATGATTTACAGTTACATCCAGTACAAACAACTGTATCACTGTGTGTGTGTGTGTGTGTGTGTGTGTGTGTGTGTGTGTGTGTGTGTTGTTTTGTGATAGACCACCAAGGGGTTTCCATGACAACACTACACTGCCATAGTTTGCACACACACACACACACACACACACACACACACACACACACACGCACACACACGTTTGGAGAGTTTTAAGCATGTTAGTGGACACATTATTGTCATGTCACTTCCAAGTGCTTTAAGACTCTTTGAAACTTCATGCAGCATGGCTTTGCACTACAGTATGTGTGTGTGTTTTGCATTAGGTGAGTGTGGCTGAATGTGTCCAGAAGCAGTGGGGTTAAGTGGTGCTGTGGAGTTGGGAGTGTATTTAGAGTTTGTTTTGAGGCCATAAGGATCAGAGGAGGCTGTAAGTCACTATATTTAAACGGGCCATCAGAGTGTTCTAGGGTAGGCTAGCAGCTGGAAAATGAGCAGAATAGCCATAATAAATCACACAGAGTGATCCAGGATACTGCAGCAACATTAGGCCTGAGAACATCCAGTACTATGCCATTAGAAAAACTCAGGTTGAAAAAAGCTCCAAGGCAATCTCTTTTTAAACAATTAAAAAGCCTTTATTATAATGGCATAATCATGCTAGACCTAAAAAAAGGGAATTTCTGCATCCACATGTTTCCTTATCCAAAGAGCACCTCAAGCACTACTATCCAAATATGTTATGACTCAGGTTACAGCTTTCTGTGATAACACTGTTTATATACAGGCTTACACTGTAAATCCACTGTTATGAGGCTCTTAGCAAGATTGGCTAACAATGTAAGAAAATGCAGATGGTTTTGGTTTGATCTAACTGGGTTAAGAGATATCTGCCTCGTTCCTATAGAATAGTGAACAGTTGTTTTTGGAGCTACTTTCTAGAATATAAAACATGTATGGCCGTTTTGGACCTGGCTTTCACTATGGGTCAGCGCCAGTGAAAGCCTGGTATTTTACACCAGGAAGGGGCACGGAATAGTTAAACCGTGTGGTGTGCACAACTGCATTAGTTTTAGATTTGACTTAGTCCGGTTTAACGAGCCACACTGGGTGAGAAGATAGTAATTAACGATAGCCTGCTTTTTGCACTTTTCTTGCACACACTCTTACTTGTGTTGGCTATAAGTCTATTGGGCACAATAGCAAGTACGTTTAAATATAACACTTATTACATTACATAGCAACAAGGTGTTATAAAACCAGTTCTTATTGGACTTTTATTACATTATGTAGTTCTAACAGGGCAAGTGCTTTTGCTATTGGTGGGATTTTATAGCTTTTGAAACAAAGAATGCATGACCCTTCAACAGGGAGGAGAGAATGTGAGTGTCTAACAGTTGTCTAACATACTGTATATGTGCAAGACAACACAGAGCTGTGAAGATGTTGAAATAATAAGTGAGGCTGGCAGGGTGCCATGTAGGGACCGCAGACCCTCAGAGGCCTGTCAGAAGCGCTCAAAGTTAGACTCAAGTCGTGTTTTTGCATAACTGTGATCAGGATAAAATAGGAGTGTGAAGTGACTCTTTCCCTGCTGCGTTTGTAGTCTCGTTTAGTCTCTGTAGTTTCTAGGTGAGATGAACTAGTTGTTATGCAGAGTAAAATCCCTTAAGGACTTGTTTTCCTCTAGTGTCGTGGGTAGAGGTAGGTCCACCTACAGAGCTGTTGAGGATCATCAGGCACTGGTCGAAGTGGTGGTGCTCCATGGTGGAGTGGCAGTACAGCTGGGCAAGAGGGTGCTCGCTCCTGGAAACACAGAGGAAGTGAGAAAGACTCCCACACATGCATATACAATCATACATGATGTGACTCATCTCTCCTGCAGTACCTCTGTATGTAGGAGTTGTTGACTCCTCTGTGGTCCAGATCGTGGCTTAGAGTTGCAATCATCAAAGCCAAGACCTCCAAGTCATTCAGTTTATTCTGTCAGGAGGAAGACAAGAGCACGGACACACGATGGAGTTAGGATTCTGCATTCTCCTGTCTTACAAGGAGCAGTGGGAAGCTGCTGTACACACTCTTATGCCCTAGTGATGGCAGTTTGACACTGAAGCTTCGAACGGAGCTTCAACCCTGGACTTCCTTTTCCATAGAAGCAGTGATTCGAAGCTTGCTTCAAATCACGTGACATATGACGTCAGAAGCAGCAACTGCTTCAAATCACGTGACATGTGACGTCCGAACCAGCAACTGCTTCATTTCCTGAATGAATCACTTGACTGGTTCGCGGTCCAATCACGCGATTCAATGCACTGCCTCGTCTCTATTCTGACAGGTGACAGGTTGAAACAGTTTCCAATTTGAGCGCTTCAACACTTTATAACCGCTCTAAACAATGCGCAATGTGTGGGTTGTCGTAGTTTGCGTTGTTGCTGTTGAGTTGTTGTTGGTATTGCATTTGAATTGGATCATTATAGAGCAAGCCAGGAAGAAAGATTGGTCGTTCTGGGAAACACTTCAAAATGTGAAGTTGTGAACAAAAAGACAATTATGATTAATATAAAAACAGGTTAATTGTTTAAGGAATACATAGCCCAGTGGATAGAACCGGCGGCCTGAATGCTGCGATGTCCTCCGTGCAGCTGGTTCAAAGCCTGGAATGGATGAACTTTGAATCATTGCTTTTCAACTTTAATACTTTAATAACTGATAAAAGGCCGTCTCCGCCCAAAAAAATGTCCAGCACTCTCTAGTCTCTTCTCAATAACCCAATACACACAATTATCAATCTTTAATTGCAAATAGAACATGATATTCAGTCTTAGTGTGTGTGTGCATCGAATATTTTTCAAGGCAAAGATACGTTAAACCCACTGCAGCCTTGCACTTCGCCAGGAGAGGTCGCTGTAACTGAAGCTTCGAGAAATGAACCTATTTCCGACACAATTGTCCAAGTGGTTCGATGCTTCATTCAAAGCTTCATTTTGCCATCACTATTATGCCCCTTCTCCACCAAACAAAGTGAATACTTTCCAGCGGCCGCTGCTGTGAGTTAACGGTAGACTAAACTCCGGTGGACGAGCAGCACTGCAGCGGTCGGTAAATGCCGCTGAACCACATTAATAAACAATGAACCACGGCACTCTGGAGAAAAGTATAACGTATCGTCGACGGAAGCGCCAGCCAATCAAATCATATGCCAGTACAAGCGCTAGCCAATCAAACCGTGTGCTTGTGTGTCCGGGGCGGGAGATTAATGTGATTGATTGTTGGTCGCGCGCCAGACACGCCCACCGGCAAGCTTCAACGCAACGGAACCGTGTGTACGATACGTAAAGGTTGAGGAGTAGTTATTTTGTTTAATCTGGCTCCGTATGATTAAAAGCAACACGATCATCGACCCGACGCAATCCCCCATTGTGGTTGTTGTGAGCGGCGTTGGGGAGAAAATCAGCGACGTAAACAGTGATGTCATGACGCAGCAGCGGCAGCACCAGTCAGGCTCTGAGCGGTGGAAACACAAGTGGTGCTACAGAGAAGAACCAGTTAAGCACCAGAAAAGCACAAGAACGGATCTTGAACCGGGTTGGTGGAAAAGGGGCATTATTCTGTTTGGTGACTTGAACTGGCCCCCCTTAGGTTCCCAAGTCAAGTCCCTAACAGATGACCATCTGTTACTTCAATCAAACCAAACAAAAGCCTCATAGCTTTGAACACGTTGCAGTGTGGGCACTCACTACACAGAGGACAGTTTCTGCATATGACAAACAGCTTTACAACAGAGTGAAAGGATGGCATTCTGAAGAGAATAAATACAAAAATCAAGCATGTCTGATATGTCCAGTCTGAAGCTACTCATAGTCGCTAATATTTTATGCAGAATTACTGTTTTGTATTACAGAAACCACTAGTATTCACAGTTTTCCAAACTAATGGTTTTTCCAAACTAATGTATTCTTACATGAGATAATGTAATTTTATAAATATACTCAAAGTGTTGTTTCATTTAGCAACAAATCATGTAAATTACATTTTACTGCCCCACTAACCAAAACAGAAAAGTTACTCTTGCATACTTCTGTAGATGTAAACAGGAATTGTGTTGCTTTCAGGGAAACCAATTTGGATATAAGACTCTTATAGTAGATTTTTCAACAAGATATAAAAATGATTTGAGGGATTTTCCTAGCATAACTGATCAATTGTTAACAGCATTGGATTTTCTTTCTTATTAGCATGTCCAGTTCTCCAGTTTTTAGCTGCTGTGGAAGGCGGACAATGAAATGTTTTGAGTGGCAGTAAAGCATGTTAGATCTGTAGATGATAACACAAGCATGCAAAAAAAAGTGATTGCATTAAAGCATCTGTATAGAATTCAACTTTTTGGATTAGAGTAAAAGGCAGTGACCCAGATCAGCTGGTCCTGAGCAGTGATTGGCTGACCTGTAGGCGTCCGGACTTCAGCAGGGTGAACATGGTCTGGGCCGTGTTGAAGGCGTGTCTCCAGTTGTGATAGGCCACATTCTTCCTGTAGTTCTTCTTCACACTCAGAATCCAATGGCATAAACTCTAAAATTGGGAGAAAGAGGAGAAAGACATTTATCAAACCCTCATGAATATTTTTTCCAGAGCTGAAGGTACAACGTTTAAGCACAATATTTAAATAATAAATGCCTTAAAATTCCATTTAGACTCCGATCAACATAGGGAAGACACATCATCACATTTTCACCCTGTAGAGTTCCTCTTCGTCGTCTGTATTACAGCGCTAGAGAAGAATTACATTAAAGGTCTACTACAATAGACCGAGATACGTTTATATGCTAACGACATCATACTCTAGATAAAAAACCCACACACACATACAACAAAAACATGAACCCATCCAAAATATTCTCCAGAATGAAAAACTCAACCAACTCAGTCAGACCTATTGTTTTGAGCTGCGAGACCCACTGTGTATCTAAAGCAGGGGGGGGGGTCCTCCTCAGGGACCCTGACATAAGGGCTAACCACTGTGTGTACAGTACACAATAGGACCGGGACTTTCACACTTCCATTTTTGTTTTTTATACATTCATAATTATTCATATCTGTATATGTCTAAATCAAAATGTGTTGTTTTTCTATGCTGTCACTTTTGAAGTGATTTTTAATTTGTTATTCCAATTATCCTTGTTTGAACTCCCATCCCATGTTCCATCTTAGTCCTGCTCAACACCTGAACTCCCATCCCATGTTCCATCTTAGTCCTGCTCAACACCTGAACTCCCATCCCATGTTCCATCTTAGTCCTGCTCAACACCTGAACTCCCATCCCATGTTCCATCTTAGTCCTGCTCAACACCTGAACTCCCATCCCATGTTCCATCTTAGTCCTGCTCAACACCTGAACTCCCCTCGGGGTGATTACAGGATTATCTCCTCTTAAAGGAAAACACAGACTACCTTATGAGAGGGTTGCAGAAACAACAGAGAACAAAGGAAAAGAACCTGTGATAAGCAAAGTGGCTTGACTGTCCAAATATTATTTGAAATTGAATACTTTGCACCTTGCCAGCAAAACGATGTTTAAAAAGTAAACGCTTTTTAATTTTAAACTTAACTCAAAGTAAAAAAGTCACGTTTACTCTTCAGGAACCGTTATCTCACATATTTAGTTATTTATTATTACAATAAGCAGTATGCTGTATATTTCACTTCTCCTGCATTACCTCCACATTAGTCTTCCAACATTCTCATGCACTATTTTATTTCTATACTGTTATTTCTTGCACATTTTGTATTAGTTGTATTGTTTTATGTCTTATATATATTTATGTTGCATTGTTGGAGGAGCCTGGGAATTTTCATTGCCATTGTGGCTGCTGTACCTGTGATGAGAGAACCTTTAAATAGGATCTGAATTATACTTTGTTGTCACATTATAATTGAGAATAATAGTATGTTGTGTAGTGTACCCCCAGGCAGGCTGCTGTTGGTGGTCAGTGTGTCAGTGTGGGTGTCAGACTGACAGCTCTGCCTGAGGGCCCAATCAGCTCCAATCAATGACCCTCTGTTCTGGCCCCTCGGCTGCACCGCGGAGGTAAACCACCAACACACAGGGACCGCTTCAGGAAGGGAGTGTGCTGAGGACGCCAGCCAAACCCGCCAGAAGTCCGGCGCCGGGGGTGGGGGGGGAGGGATTACTGACAGACACCAGAGTGTGTGAGGGATTCTTGTTGGGGAAGTGTTTTTGGTGTATGACATTGCTCTGTCCATGTGTGTGTGGTCTCTGAATTAAGGATGCACAAATATTAACTCACTTGTAAATGCATTCACTCATCATCGGACACACACACACACACACACACACACACACACACAAACACACAAACACACACACACACACACACACACAAACACACAAACACACACACACACACACACACACACACATTCATGCTCAAATGCTGCTGATAATGACCAGCAGATTGTTTTCTGCAATTACTGAAACCAGGAGGCTTCTCATGTCTCTTTCTGAGACATTTATTGAAAACAACCAACAATTTCCAGCATAATGTGATGGTTAATGTGATGGTTAATGTGATGGTTGCCATGATACCTTTCACAATAAAAAGCCTTTTGTGTATCACTGATGTAATTCAGGCTTTGTCTCTCTATTGATGTCTGGAAATATTACCTCTGGTCATGTAGCAATAGCTATCATTTTAATAATTGAACAACCACCTGCCTCATTTTACTTAGGATGTATGTATGATGTATGTCAGGATTCCAGGGGCCTCTACCAAATAACTAGTGTGTTATCCAGCTCTGGTGAGATAAACAGATGGACAGAAACAATATAAAGCATTTTTAGGTAAAATCTACTTTAATTCTTACTGTGTACTTCATCTGGAAGTTTTGGACCAGATTGAGGTCGACAAACATCCGGATTGTAGCCATGGTGGTTTCTGTGTCTGACAAATCAAAGTCACTGAAGCTGAAGTCCATGAGACGCAACGACTGGGCGGACGGCACTGTGGCTACCTGAAAACACACACACACACACACACACACACACACACACACACACACACACACACACTGATAAATATAGATAGATAGATAGATAGATAGAGAGAGATCGATACTTTATTTACCCCAAATTGGGAAATTGTTTTGTTCCAGCAGCAGTGTCAATCATTACACAAAATATGTCAGGGAACTCAGTTGTGTAACAATAAACGGCAGGAGTATCATGCATCTGCACCCCAGATATTAAAAGTGCTGCTGCAGGTACAGTAGCAGCTTTAGTTACGAGGGTTTTACTCATATGATGTGTAACACAGACTATGCAGCAGTCTCATGGGTAGAACCCGTGTCCTAGATACCAAGTGACGCATACTCCCTTTAGCACCCAAGAGGAGCCACTTAATCAGGTTATGCTGTGAGTTCAGCCACCTCGCCACCAGGAGAAGAGAACAGACGCTCGTACTGTACGCCTCCACGCTCAGGCTGTGGAAGCTGGACTAAACTGATTTATTTTATAATCTCACAGCGCCTTGAAAAGCTGTTATAAAACCAGTTATGTACTTGCAAGTGAGCTAATCATGAAAATCACAAGAAAGACGGAAATTAACAGTATATCAAATTTTGAGTTAATAAATGACAGTCTAAGAAATAAATTAAGATTAAGAAGTTCAACAACAATGAAAATACAGTAATTTGAAAGGATGTGTCCATTGTAAAATGGGTGTAATATGGGTCTAATAACAGTGTAATATAGGTGTAATAACAGTGTAACATGGGTATATAGGGGTGTAATAACAGTGTAATATGGATGTAGTAACAGTGTAATTAGGGTGTAATTACGGTGTAATAAGTGTAAACTCAGTTTACATTGGTGTAATGTGTGTCTAATACAGTGTTATGTGGATATAAAAATAATATTACATGGGTATAGTTAAGGTTTAATATGGGTGTAATTATGTTATAATAGGGTTTAATAGGGGTGTATCAATGTGTAATATGGGTGTAATAACAGTGTAATATGGGTGTTATATGGGAAAAATAAATAAATTAATGATCCAAAATATTTATATTTCATAGCCCATTTAAGGGTTATACAACGTCCGGGAGTGAGAGAAAGAACTCTTTAAAACATCAGTGTGAGATGTAATGTATTTAATGTAGCCACATTCTAGCTTTGGTAGCCAATCATGTCTCCTGTATCGTGCTGTGATGAAGCAGCCGTTTAATACTGAGTGAGCGCTGTGGGGTTGTGTACATGCTTCTCATCTGAAGGATGTGTGTGTCGCTTTGGTGCTTATGACTTTGTGTTTAATAATGGAGGCGTGTGGTGCAGTGGATAGAGCCTCGGTGTTGGGATCAGATGGTCACAGGTTCAAACCCCACTGCAGTCAGCATGTCGTTGTGTCCCTGAGACACTTCACCCCATATTGCTCCTGTGGGGATTGCCAACAGTATTGAGTATGTAAGTCGCTTTGGCGTCTAACAAGTAACATGTAATGTAATGTAATGTTGCACGTGTGACAATTAAGGTTCATGTGGAGTTTTTTGTCAACGTAATAAAATGTTAATTTACCGCGGTTACCTGGAGTTCCCGCGTCTCTTCCTCTGCGGCAGAGGCGTGATATGACAACACCTGAAACACACACACATAGAAAAAGTATATATCAACTTTTCTGTAGAAAACACCATATAAGACGGCATATACAACCAACTCCTAACCTGCATCTACATTTGGTTTGGCTTTGTGGGGTCAATCAGTATCTGATCATTTGATGTAGCATCAACATGTTTTGGAATGTCTCTGAATTTGCCCAATAGAAAGAGGGTTAACGGGTGCCTTGCTGTATGGGGCTTGGCCAATCAAAGACAAAAATGACTACAAGGAGCCGCCCCCCACTCTCAGCATTAGGTACTCGCAGCCTGGTTTTAGCGACGTGGAATGCAGAAAACCAGTCCGAAACCCGCCCTGATCGCCACTGCAGTCGACAATTTATTTTGTATTCACTGTTACAGGCGAAAAAGAAAAGCGCTAGATTATAAACTATTGGGTTTTACTCGCAACAGTGGGATCACTAACAGCCCCCGCTGAACGCTGCTGTGTTGGGGGTCTCCATGGGGAAGAGGGTCGCCTCTAAACTACACTAATACATCTCAAACTGTTCTTTATTCGTATGCACTGAACAGCAGGGCAGAGTACCCAACCATCTGAGAGTCTGAGTGTGGGAGTTTTGTAGGGGGCGTAGCGGCTAAATAATAAGAAATAAACCTGAAAATGTATCTCAAAATACAATTATTTTGAGAGTAAGGGAATCTCATCCAGGGGGATTATCCAATGTCCAGGCAAGAACGTTGTTTTGTGCATTGATCCAATATCATTTCAGATGTAGCTTCCTGTGTTTCCCTCATCGAGCTGCGCCAACCCCACCAACACCTGTGTCCAACATATACAAGATCACCAGGTTCCCAAACCACCCAGTGGACAGAACCACCATCAAAATCAAAGCATATACTTAAATTAACTACAAATAATTACAATAAATAATGATTAATTTAACGTAAATAAACAGCAAGAAAATACATATTTGCTAAATAACCCTAATAAATGTATAGCTCCAACAGGGGTGCTACGCCCCATCCTGTCTGTATAGATCCACAGTGTGTCCATATTCTACACTCAAGTCAAGCTTTTGATGGATGTCAATGTAAGATATGATATTTGTGAACAGGACCTCAGGATGGAGAGGTGTAGGGACCTTTGCACTGAGCCGTGGTGTAAAGTAACTAAGTACATTTACTCAAGTACTGTACCTAAGCTGCATGATCTACATTTGTTGCTACTTTGTACTTCTACCCCACTACAATTCAGAGGTAAATGGTGTACTTCTACCCCACTACAGTTCAGAGGTACATGGTGTACTTTTACTCCACTACATGTATTTAATACCTTTAGTTACTTCACAGATCTGGATGAATGATGTGAAATATAACCAAGTGTTAAATCAGACTTTAGTTCCACCTGGAGTAAATCCACAAGCTACCCTGCAGTATACAGTCATTACAACTAGCTGCAGCTTTACCAGCTTTGAGAACACTTTCATGATCAATCATTATAAAACATATCATATATATTATTCTGAAATGGATCTGCACAATGGCTACTTTTACTGAGTACTTCTTCCTCTCAGGTGCTGAGGCTCTGTCTGCGTCAGCTGCAGCTGAGTGAGAGCAGACACCCTTCAGCTGACATCTCCATTGAGACAGAGAACACACTCTGTAATGTGTTTTTTTTTAATCACGTACAGAGGCCAGGATCTGTTTTTGTTGCTATAGAAATAAAAAACAAATCCCATCCTTATGCTGTATCTTTTCAGGTCTTATTTTTCCTGTGGTAGCAATTATGTATTAGCCAATCCGATAAAAAAAACTACAAAAACTATAAACAGTTATTTGTGCAGCTCTAACAATAAACATACCCATCTTTGAAATGTTTAGTTCTAAAAGCTAGAGAAAAGGATTGTTGTGCTTCAGCATTCCCTAGACTGGGCTTTGTTTAATAGATCAGAAAACCGAGCGGCCTCTCCCTAAATTATCACAAAATCAACTTATTTACTGCTCTGGGGCCTCATTTATAAACAGTGCGTGCGCTCAAAAGATGGCGTACGCCAGTTTCTAAGCAATGTTTGCGATTTATAAAAAACAAACTTCACGCGAAAATATGCGGTCCTCCTGCCAACTCTGACCCATCCGTACGCGGTACGCACAAAAACGGGAGAGACGAGAAACTACGACACCGTTGGCAGAAGGAAGAATGGAGAGAAATATGTGGAAATAATACCATAAATAAAATGTTACCTCTCATTTATCATATATGAAGAATTAATTTTCACAAATTGATTAAAGCCAATCTTAAAATGATGAAACAAACGCCTGTTTGAGACTCCTCAGTGCACACAAAAACATAACTTGGAGAAATAAATAAATACGGATATGTTATTGAAAACCACCTCGAATATGTTCTCTTAATGTTATGACCATAGACTGTATAGGTTATGACATGTATTCTCATAAATGATGCGGTAAACAGAAGGACAGAATTACGTCTAAACTGAGGCCGTTTTGTATTTCTATAGGTTGTATAGATACGAGCATGGTTTTATATACTATCATGTTTAATCATGTTTTATGCCGTTTGATAAGACTTGATAAGTCGCTCATAAAACACAGGAGGTATGGAAACTAAGAACACCATAGATTTGGTAGATTTGGAAGCTGATATAACACAACACATTAGTTTTATTTCATGGGTGGTGGGTAGAGTTGCTGCGGGGGTGTTGAGACGCACAGGCTGCAGTGGAGACGCTGCGCACAGCTGATCGACAGCTGATCGACAGCTGATCGACAGCTGATCGACAGCTGATCGACAGCTGATCGACAGCTGGAACACAAACCACCAAATAAAAAAATAAACATGAATTGACTCCACTCCGCAGGGATCCCCCGATACTTTCTTACAGTTTCTCATCATGGGGGGGTCTCCTGTCCCACACTGACACACTGCCC